>PVJI01015559.1:0-40827 GCA_004026765.1 Micronycteris hirsuta
CAACGTGGGTTACCCCACTCTGGAGAATAACTAAAGCTCCACCTCTTAAAACCAAGACAAAGAAATATGGCCCAAATGAAAGAAGAGATCAAAACTCCAGAAAAACAACTAAGTGACAAAGGTAGCCAATCTATCAGATGCAGAGTTGAAAACACTGGTAATCAGGATGCTCACAGAAATGGTTGAGTATGGTCACAAAATAGAGGGAAAAGTGAAGGCTATGGAAAAGTGAAATAAAGGAAAATGTAAAGGGAACCATCAGTGAAGGGAAGGAAACCAGGACTCATATCAACGATTTGGAGAAGGAAGAAATAAACATTCAGCCAGCACAGAATGAAGAAACAAGAATTCAGAAAAATGAAAAGAGGCTTAGGGACCTCCAGGACAACTTTAAACATTCCTACATCTGAATCTAGGGATGCTGGAAGGAGAAGAGAAAGAGCAAGAAATTGAAAACTTACTTGAAAAAATAATAAAGGAGAACTCCCCCAACCTGACAAAGGAAATAGACTTCCAGGAAGTCCAGGAAGCTCATAGAGTCCCCAAGAAGTTGGACCCAAGGAAGCACACACCAAGGCACATCATAATTACATTACTCAAGATTTAAGATAAGGAGAGAAACTTAAAAGCAGCAAGAGAAAAAGGAGAGAGTTACCTACAAAGGAGTTCCCGTAAGACCATCAGCCTATTTCTCAAAAGTACCTTGCAGGCAAGAAAGGGCTGTAAAGAAGTATACCAAGTCATGAAAGGTAAGAACCTACATCCAAGATTGTCTATCCAGCAAAGCTCTCATTTAGAGTAGAAGGGCAGATAAAATGCTTCCCAGGTAAGGTCAGGTTAAAGGAATGCGTCATCACAAAGCCCTTATTATATGAAATGTTAAGGGGACTTATCTAAGAAAAGGAAGATTAAAAATATGAACAGTAAAATGACAACAAACTCACAAGTATCAACAACTGAACCTAAAAAAGAAAAAAAACCAAAACCAAAACAAACTAAGCAAATAGCTAGAACAGGAACAGAATCACAGAAATGGAGATCACATGTAGGGTTATCAGCGAGGAATGCAAGGGGAGAGAGTCGGGAAAAAGATCGGGGAGTAAGAAGCATAGTTGGTAGGCACAACATAGACAGGGGAGGTGAAGAATACTACAGGAAATGGGGAAGCCAAAGAACTTACATGTATGACCCATGGACAGGAACTAAGGTGGGGGCCAGTGGAAGTACTGGTGGAAGGGGTGTTGCAGGGCAGAAGGGAAAAAAGGGGAGAAAAAAATGGGACAATTGTAATAGCATAATCAATAAAATATACTTTAAAAAATATGAAAGGATTGAGAAGTACAAATTGGTATTTGCAAAATAGCCATGGGGATGTATAGTCAGTAATATTGTCGTAACTAACGGCATCAGGTGGGTACTAGACTTGGGGGATCACTCCATCAATTATATAAATGTCTAACCACTATGCTCTACACCTAAAACTACTATAAAATAATATTGAATGTCAACTATAATTGAACATTTTTTAAAAATTAATCTGTGAAATTCTCAAGTAGCCCATGGACATAGTAGCTTTGTCATTTTTATAGGAAATAATGTGAGGTATCAGGTAAGATTTCTGGGCTGCAGCTAGCACAATATCTGAATCTATTAGTAGAGTAATAGTTCAGCTGCTGTATCAAGAAACCCAATAATAATGTGGCTTAAAAATGGTTATTTTTTCCTCACGTAACAGTCCAGGGTGGGTGTCCTATATTAGTGGGGGAGGAGGGGCTCATGACAGCCAGGCCCTGCTCAGCATAGCTCCTTTCTTCTGGTCAGCGCCATCTCAGCCACAGGCAATGAGTGAGAGGTGCGTGTGCCAGGCCAGGCAGTGACACACATCTCTTGTGCTCACATTCCATTGGCAGGAACTTATGGCTACTTCATAGTGTAGATGAGGCTGGGGAACCAAATGCCTACCTATTATACTTCTAACACATTGGAAGAAGGAGAGAATGGATTTTCACAGTCTTGCTGCAATCAGTCCTTCTGGCTACCAAGAGTCAGTGAACACCATATTTCCAACACGTAGAACACACTCACTGTATCCCAAGGGAGAAAAAAGCCCATTCAGCAAATGCACCACGTGAACGGCCATGGTCCCTGGGTAATGCCCAGTCCTTTCCAACAGGTTTGGATGTGGTTCCTAATGGTCTGGTAATCTGTGAACTAAAAAGCAAATTATCTCTCTTTCTGTCCTCATGTGCACACTCCATATACAATGATGGGACAGGAAGTAGAAAACCACATTTAAAACTCCCATACGAAAAGGAGGAGAAAGAAATGCACACAGCAGCCCCTGGCCCATAGGAATGCTGGGATCCTGGAAGAATGGGAAGGCCACCTGCCTTGGCAGAGAAAGAGGTTCCGTGATTAGCCCCCGGTTCTGCTCTTTAGGAGCACTCTCTTGTTCATACCTCTGTGTGTCCCTCGGACCTGCCCTTGGGGATGGTGGTTCTTCCTGTTCAGTTTCCTCCTTAGCTAAATGTGAAGTGAGTGCCCTCCTTGGTGGCTATACAGCTTTTGCAGCCCACTGCCTACTGGCACAGATTTGGAAATCTGAGAGACAGCAGTCACAAAGTTTTATTGGCTTGGTTTTGCTAATACAATTCCCTCTGAAACTCAGCTGGCTTCTGATCTATCAACTTCCAGGCGGGTCACATGCCAGCAGTCTCTCCCAAGATTCTTTCCAAGACACAGGTCTTGAGCCTGCTTTTTTCCTTGGCTTCTGCACCCTCCATGTTCCTCCCTCTCAATGTAATGCGGCTGTATTGAGGCCTCTGAAACCAAGACTTTGGAGGGAAGGCAACATGCTTTTTCTTATCGTTAATCCCATGCTTTCTGAGGTGTAGGAGCCATTGGCTTGTCCACCCCTCCAAGGACCCAAATCTCTAAACTCTTCCTCTTCTATCGCCTCTCTCTGTAAATCAGTCTATTCTATTCTGATCTGGGCTAATAATCTCTTTCTTAAAACACCTTGATCAACAGCAAAGAACAGCCAATTCATACTAATATACAGACTCTTTTTAATCATATTTATAAAATTATATGCTCAATAAGAGTGTAGTCTGTCTTCCAAGTCAGACCTATCAGGTGAGTATTTGGGGTTTGTTTGTTTGTTTTTAAAAATCAAGAGACTTGGCACAAACCAGATTTTTCTAAGATAATATTTTGTGTGTATTATTTTTTAATTGTGCTAAAATATCATAAGATAAACTTTACCATTTTCATTACTTAAGTGTGTATGTAACTCAGTGCTATTAAGCACACGCACACTGTCGTGCAGCCATCGCCAGAACTCTCTTCATCATGCACAACTGAAACTCTGTCCCCATTAAATAATAATAACTCCATATTTCTTCACCTCCCAGCCCCTGGCAACCACCATTCTGTTTTCTGTCTCTATAAATTTGACTTCTCTAAGTACCCCCATATGAATGGAACCATACAGTAATTGTCCTTTGTGACTGACTTACTTCATTTATCATAATGTCCTCAAAAGTCTCCTGCTGGGTCACATACCACAATTTCCTTCCTTTTTAAGGCTGAATAATATTCCATGTATGTATAGGCTACATTTTGTGTATCCATTCATCCATCAGTGGACACTTGGGTTGCTTCCACCTTTTGGCTATTGTGAAAAATGCTGCTCTGAGTCTCTGCTGTCAGTCTTTATGGGGACATAGCCAGAGATAGACTTACTGGATCATAAGGTAATTCTGTGTTTAATTTTTTCAGAAAACATCATACTTTTTTCCACAGCAACTGCACCATTTTATATCCCCAGCCACAGAGCACAAGGATTTCAATTTCTCTACATCCTCGTTAGCACTTGTTATTTTCTGGATTTTATTGTTTTTATTTTTGATAATAGACATCCTAATGGGTGTGATGTGGTACATGTTTTTGATGATGTGTTTATTTTTTTTATTATGGTGAAATATATATCATAAAATTTGCCATTTTAGCTATTTTAAATGTGCAATTCACTGGCATTAATTCTATTCACGATGTTGTGAAATTATTACCACTATATTTCTAACTTTTTCATCATTCCATTGGTAAAGTCTTTAAAAGTAAATTTTAGACATTGTGACAATGATCCCTAAATATTTCAGTATGCATTTTGGAAAATAGAGACTTTTTCCTATGTAACACACAATACTACTATTGTATGAGCCTTGATTTGCATTCCACTGGAGAGAACCTACACACAGGGCCGCATTTACCTGGAAGGGAGGCTGCTAATTATAGATAGTTGAGTAGCCCCTTGCTCAGCTATAATGGAAGAAGAGAAAATGGATTTTGGTGCTGTACTAACCTACAGGAATAAAGCAGCAAAGACTTAATTGACTCACCTGATAAGAAGCTTGGGGCTGATGCTATTGGAGGTTGGGTATAGCTTCTCAGTGATGTTATCAAGGACTCACTTCTTTCCTTCTGCACTGCCATCTTCAGTATGTTGGCTTGGATCTGTTTGTTGTCTCATGGTTATATTTTCACAACAGCATCCCAAGTTGAAAAGGAGGAGAGTGGGAGGAAAAGAAGTTTTCCATTATGAAGGAGACCCTTCCCTTGCTACTCAGTAGACTTCCCCTTGCATCTTATTGGCCAGGTGCAAAGGAGTCTTGAAAGATACTCAGCAAAGGAAAATGAGATAGCTCTGATTGGCTTAGACCAGCCATGACATATACCCTTTGGCTAAACACATTGCTGTCCTGAATAAAACTAGATTGTGTTAGCTAAGAAGAAGAAAAATAACTGTTGTATTGGCAATTAGAGCTGCCACATATGGAGAATATTTTTAAATATCATTGAAGATATAAAAGTCTTGGCATAGAAACTCTAAGAAGATAATATCAAATTGAAGTACTGGTAGAAGGGATTTTCTTCTGGGATTACTCCATGAACAGTGTAAGGACAGTGTATTCCACCTATTTTTGAGAAGAAGAATCCTTTGGGCCACCAGCTTAAAAGTATCCCTGTAAGTCACCTGCCAGTTGAATGAAGGTGATTGATTTTAGAAATCAGAAAAGCATTGGGGAAAAACAGTTACCTTTGGTTCTACTTAGAAATAATCATATTCTTTTCCTGGCTGGTGTGGCTCAGTGGATTGAGCACCGGTCTGTGAACCAAAGGGTCACTGGTTCAATTCCCAATCAGGGCACATGCCTGGGTTGCAGACCAGGTCCCCAGTAGGGGGTGCATAAGAGGCAAACACACACTGATATTTCTCTCCCTCTCTTTCTCCCTCCCTTCCCCTCTCTCTAAAAAATAAATTTTAAAAATCTTAAAAGAAATAATCATATTCTTTTGGTCCTGGCTGGTGTGGCTCAGTGCATTGAGTGCCGACCTACAAACCAAAGGGTTGCTGGTTCGATTCCCAGTCAGAGCACATGCCTGGGTTGCGACCTGGTCCCCAGTTGAGGGCGATGTATCGATGTATCTTTTGCACATCAATATTTCTTTCCCTCTCCCCCTTCCCCTCTCTCTAAAGATAAATAAATAAAATCTTTTTTAAAAAGAAATAATCATATTCTTTTGGAAATGGTAATATTTTACAGAAATCCTTCATTAATTAATACACTGTAACTTTCCAGTGCTCATGAAAATTATTTTGGGGGCAAAATTGGCCTCATGGATTAGATAATATTATTTATATCTGCCTGGTTAGAGGAGATCATATAGTCTTAGGGTGACACCAGGTCACTGCAACTATCAGCTTCCCCAAACTTAGGGTTCAGTGAAAGCAAAATGTTAACTATCAGCTTAATGATGCGGTCATATTGCAGATCTCTCCATGTTGATTTATATCTGAGAGCCTATAAACATGTTAGGAACACAACAAAACAAGCAGTCCTTGTGATTTCCACTTACACTTGTAAATAAATTACAGAATAACACAAGTCCTTCATATTTGCTCATGACACACATGGAAAATAACAGGATTACCAGAAGGTTAAAAGGAAATCAAGGATGCTGTTGGTCCACAGACACTGTGACAATCATAATCATTAGTGGGTGACTCTTGAGTCTTTCCTGCTCTATTCCATCTGGCCCTGACAGAATAAAAAACTACTGTGGCAGAAAGCTCCTTTTCTGATAAATTACAAAATGAACAAAAGATAACTAAAGACTCCAGATATCACTTACCGTGGAATATAGTTAACATTTATTGAAAAGCAATCATGCCCTGACTGGTGTAGCTCAGTGGACTGAGCGCCAGCCTGCAAACCAAAGGGTCGCCGGTTTGATTCCCAGTCAGGGCACATGCCTGGGTTTCGGGCCATGTCCCTGGTTGAGGGTACACAGAGGCAACCGCACATTGGTGTTTCTCTCCCTCTCTTACTCCTTCCTTTCCCCTCTCTATAAAAATAAATAAAATATTAAAAAAAAAAGAAAAGCAATCAAATGCTGGACACTATCAGCACTTTAAATGTATTTTACCCTCATAAAAATCCAATGAGGTTGGTAGCATTATTATGTTGGTAGCACTTTACTGATGAAGAAACTAAGGCACAGAGAAGACCTAACCAAAGTCACATAGCTAGTAAATGGCGGAGCTGGTGTTCCAACCCTGGTGATCTTGGCAGTCCCCAAACTATTGCTGCTTCTCACCATTAATTACCCTAGGGAATACAAACTCCTTCTAGTTCCTACCAAGCAAATGCTTTCCAGCCCCATAAAAGATCTTAGCTTTCGTGACACTTCACAGTCATTATTATAAGTGGTTTCTCACTAATAAAGTTTTAAAAGCTGTAAAAGAAGGTGATCAATGGGCTTTGCTTTTCCATTTGTAAATTGGAGGAGTTTTGCCATGGTCTGATAGAATAGAAAGTCTGTCTTAGGGATTATCATCGACAATAGTATGCTATATTCTTTGACTTCAGTAGCTTCATTAGCTTATACTGTAAGAACCGTCTGTTTGGAATTTGATGATAAAATTTTGAATAATTATATGACTTCAACTTTATCACAGCCCCTTTTTCGAATCAGTTGAAGTAATGGGAGTCTTAGATGCTGAGCTAGTGTGCGCTTATAGTAATACTTTGTTTGCTTCCATGAGACTGTAAATTTTCAAGTGGCCAGGTATTCTCTTGGGCGTTTGCAGCTAGAAGACTTCCAGAGGAACTAATTGTCAACAGTGGGGGCCACCACAAAACCTTTAATACAGTTCTTTTTGTCTCTGAAGAGGAATGAGCGCCTCAGAGATGCAGGTGACAAGGGAAACAGGGAGCGGATTGGGATTTTCAGCCTCTGGCTCCTTTTTGAAGAGTTCACACCATTCAGTCTCACACCTACCACAGATAAGGTGAAAGATCATTCAAACTTTGATATTTATTGGAAGAAAAGAACACACAGTGGGAGTGTACAAAGAGTTAACAGCATTGCCACTCTGGAAGGATTCAACCATCTGTGTATCATTTGGATAAATGATACCATTTGGAGGAGAGTCTTCCAAACCGCAAATGCCAGAATCCTTTCCAGGTTTTTCCAGTTCTGGCTCTTTTCCTTCTTTTGTCAGAAAGTCATTAGGTGACATTGTTCCAGATATAATTTACCATGTGGGATGTGGGAACAATTATCCTGAGTATTTTACTATGAGATGATATTGGGAGATTGACATCAATGGAATAATATTAGACAGAATAAAAATGAAGTATAACTCAGAATGCAAGGATGAAACTATCTTAGAAGTGTAGAGTATTTCTTTATTCTCCCCTTCTTTCCTTAAAAAGGCAAGGAAAAATGTCCTCTGCTCGCTGGGAGGTACCATGCTGGTGTAGCTCAAGGGAAGAGTAGAACTTGTCCTTGCTAGGAAATGTAAGTAGAGTTTGGGTGACACATTCTAATGTGACTGGAAGCAATGTACCCATTTATTTTAATGGTATCTGGAAGGATGGAAGAGAGAGAACCATCTCCCAGTTTTAATTTTTAATTCTCAGAAAATACTGAGGCAGTGGAGAGTGTTAGTTTAATAGATTGATTTATTCTTTGCAGTACTTCCAGTCAAATGTCTCAACTTGTCAAGCCAGAAAACTCAGAGAGTCTTATGACACCAACCTAATCCAAAATTCATTTCCTGGCACCTCCAGGAATCCTCTTCTAGCACAGAGTAGAAAGCACATCAGTGTTGTTTCTCTCCTGCAGGTTCTTTGCTCACATTGTGAGTTAAGTGTGGGCAAAAGAAGGATAGATTATTTTGGACAAGAAAAGTATATGTAACAGTCCTGGCCAGGTTGCTCAGTTGGTTGGAGCATCATCCCGTACACTAAAAAGTTGCGGGTTTGATTCTCAGTTAGGGTACATACCTAGGTTGTAGGTTCAATCCCCAGTCCGGGCACATACCGGAGGCAGCCTGTACAAATTTATTTATATATATATATATATATATATAGTGTGTGTGTGTGTGTGTGTAGAGAGAGAGAGAGAGCCCTTCTTTGGTCAACACAGTCCCTCCAGAGAGGAAGAAAGAAGTAAAAAGACCAAGATATGTCAAGTGGGGTACTGGTAGGTTAACATATTTGAAACTTGACCTGAAAGAACTTTTTATTTTGATCTTCTGGTCTTCATTATAACTCAGAGGTGGGTGGGGAGGTGAAGTAGGTACAGGAGCTCTTCCCATCTACACACACACACATGCACCCAGACCCCATCATTGTTCTGTTCTTAGTCTTATAGTGGTCAGATACCAAAAGAATCTGGCATGCTAGGATATAGTGTGGCTAAGGTATATGTTCTTCATTATACGAGTATTCCTTTACTACTGCAGAAGACTGACAGTGTCACATATTTCCTGATCCTTGTCAAAGTCATTTATAAATTTTCTAGGGTCTAACCCAATTCAATAAGACAGTAGAGACCTATAGTTTAAAAAGACATAACCAGATCACAAATTTAAATGTAAAATGTAATACTATAAGTTTTAGAAAAAATATAGGAGAAAGTCTCCAAGATCAAAAGCTAGGCAAAGAGTTCTTAGGCTTGCCATCAAAAAACACAGTTCATAAAAAGAAAACGATAAGTTAGACCTTATCAAAATTAAAAATCTTTTGCTCTGCCAAAGACCCTGTTAAGTACTAAGACCATTCTATGGGGAAAAGATAGTCTTTTAAAGAAATGGTTCTGGATATTAACATGCAAACAAAGTTACCTTGCACTATCTATAAAAAGTAACTCAAAATGGATCAAAGACCTAAATAGGAGGAGCTAAAACTATAAGACATTTAGGATAAAACATAGAGGGGAAGTCTCATGACGGTGGATTAGGCAATGATTTATTTTGGATAGAACACAAAGGATGGGGAACAACAACAACAGAAAGATAAATTGGACTTCATTAAAATTTAAAAGTTGCATACCAAAAAGACAATTGTGCACCGAAGGACACCAGGTGAAAAGACAGTTCACCTAATGGAAGAAAATTTTGTAAATCATGTATCTGGTAATGGATTTATATCCAGAACATACAAAAAAACTACAACTCAACAACAGCAACAACAACAACAAAAACCAATTTTAAAATGTGCAAAATACATGAATAGACATTTCTTCAAAGAAGATATGAAAATGGCCAGTAAGCACAAATGCAAATCAAACCCACAATGAGATACCACTTTATACCCATTAGGTTAAAAACAAAAAAAAAAAACCAACAAAAAAAAAAACCAGAAAACAGCAAGTGTTTGTGGGGATATGGAGAAATTGTAATCCTTGTGCATTGCTGGTGGGCATGTAAGATGGTGCAGCTGCCACAATGGTTCCTCAAAACATTAAACATAAAATCACCATATGACCACCAAGTACCAACAAGTGCACTCCTGGGTATGGACCCAAAATAATTGAAAGCAGGAACTTGAGTGGATATTTGTACACCTATTAGTGTACAGGTGTTTGTGGGAACATAAGATTTTATTTCTCTGGAATAAATGCCCAAGATTGCGATTGTTAGGTAGTATGATAACTGCACCCATAGTTTTTAAAGAATTGATCAAGCTGTTTTCCTGAGTGCCTTACACCATTTTTCATTCCTACCAGCAAGGTAGGATTAATTCAGTGTCTTCACATCCTTATCATTGTTGGTGATACCACTATTTGGTGTTATCACTAAATAATTGGTGTTAATTGGTGATAATTTGTGTTTTCACTATTTGCTGTTAGCCATTCTGAGAGGTATGTAGTGATACCTCATTGTGGGTTTTTTTTAAATGTTTTTATTTTTATTTTTTAATATAAAATCTTTATTATATTTTTCCATTACCATTTAGTCCCCTTATACCCGCCTCCCCCAGCAATCACCACACTGTTGTCCACGTCCATGAGACCTTTTTCTTTTTGCTCAATCCCTCCACCCACTAATACCTACACCCATAGCTGTCATCCTGCTCTCTACCTACGAGTCTATCTCTGTTTTGGTTGTTAGTTCAGTTTGTTCGTTAGATTCCATATATGAGTGAAATCATATTGTATTTGTCTTTCTCTTACTGGCTTATTTCACTTAGCATAATGTTCTCCAGGTCCATCCATGCTGTCACAAAGGGTAAAATTTTTTTCTTTTTTATGGCCAGGTAATGTTCCGTTGTGTAAATGTCCCATAGTTGTTTTATCCACTCATCTATTGATGGGCACTTGGGCTGCTTCCATATCTTAGCGATTGTAAATAAGACTGCAGTGAACGTAGGGGTGCTTATGTTCTTTCGAATTAGTGTTTTGGGTTCTTTCTGATGTATTCCCAGAAGTGGAATTGCTGGGTCAAAAGGCAGATCCATTTCTAATTTTTTAAGGTCTCTCCATACTGCTTTCCATAGTGGCTGAACCAGCCTGCATTCCTACCAACAGTGCGAACGTATTCCCCTTTCTCCACATCCTCACCAGCACTTGTTATTTTTTGATTTATTGATTATGGCCATTCTGACAGGTGTGAGATATCTCATTGTGGTTTTTATTTTTTTATTTATTTATTTTTAATGTATTTTATTGATTATGTTATTACAGTTGTCCCATTTCCCCCCCATTATTCCCCTCTGCCCCATACCCCTCCCCATTCCCCGCCCTTTAGTTTTTGTCCATGGGTCATACACATAAGTTCTTTGTCTTCTACATTTCCTATACTATTCTTAACCTCCCCCTGTCTGTTTTCTACCTACTGTTTATGCTACTTATTCTCTGTACCTTTTCCTCCTCTCTCCCCCTCCCACTCCCCTGTTGCTATCCCTCCATGCCTTATATAAATCCCTTTAACATTTCATATAATAAAGGCTGGGTGATGATGAAGTCCTCGAACTTGACCTTATCTGCAAAGCACTTTCTCTGCCCTTCCATTCTAAATGAAAACTTTGCTGGATAGAGTATTCTTGGATGTAGGTCCTTGCCTTTCATGACTTGGTATACTTCTTTCCAGCCCTTTCTTGCCTTCAAGGTCTCTTTTGAGAAATCAGCTGACAGCCTTATGGGAATTCCTTTGTAGATAACTGTCTCCTTTTCTCTTGCTGCTTGTAAGATTCTCTCCTTATTTTTAATCTTGGGTAATGTAATTATGATGTGCCTTGGTGTGTTCCTCTTTGGGTCCGACTTCTTTGGGACTCTCTGAGCTTCCTGGACTTCCTGGAAGTCTATTTCCTTTGCCAGATTGGGGAAGTTCTCCTTCATTATTTGTTCAAATAAATTTTCAATCCCTTGGTCTTCTTCTTCTTCTGGTACCCCTATGACTCGGATGTTGGGATGTTTAAAGATGTCCTGGAGGATCCTAAACTTCTCCTCATTTTTTTTAATTCTTGTTTCTTCATTCTTTTCTGGTTGAATGTTTTTTTTCTTCCTTTTGGTCCACACCGTTGATTTGAGTCCCAGTTTCCTTCCCATTACTGTTGGTTCCCTGTATATTTCCCTTTATTTCTCTTAGCGTATTCTTCATTCCTTCATCTAATTTGTGACCAAATTCAACAAATCCTGTGAGCATCCTGATTACCAGTGTTTTGAACTGTGCATCTGATAGGTTGGCCATCTCTTCGTGGCTTAGTTGTATTTTTACTGGCGTTTTGATCTGCTCTTTCATTTGGGCCATTTTTTTTCCTCTGCGTGCCTGTTACTTTAGTGGCGGAGCCTCAGGTGTTCACCAGGGTCGGGCAACCCACATCGTTGAGTTGTGATGCTGCCTGTGGGGGTGGGGCCTGAGAGGGAACAATGGTGCTTGCTCTCCTCTCTGCCAGCTTTCAGCCACTTCCCCCACTACCCACAAGCAAATTGGGCCCTTCTGTGCTGGTTCCTGGGTGGGTGGGCTTGTGTAGTTCTAAGTCCCTGTGGGTCTCTCCAATGAACTCTCCTGTGGGGCTGGAGTTCCTCCCGCTGCCGCCTCAACCCCCACAGGTGTTTTCAATTGGTGGTTTGAGGCTTTATTTCCCTGCGATGGCAGGTTGCTCATTCTGCTCCGATCCCCAGCTTTTTCTCCCTCATTTATCTGCGCATGTATGAGGGACCACCTGGTCCACCAGTCTTGGCCCCGCTGGGTCCAGATTGGCCAGCTGCAGGTTTCTCCGGGCAGCTGCAGCATTGCCGGCACTGCTCCACAAACCGCCATCTGGCTGCGCTCTCCACCCAGCTCTGCCCCGCTTACTGGTCTGGATGAATGTGTCTTCTTTAACTCCTTGCTTGTCGGACTTCCATACAAATCGACTTTCTGTCAGTTCTGGCTATTTTTTGTTTTTAAATTATTGTTTTTCCTCTTTTGGTTGTATGAAGAGGCACAGTGTGTCTACCTATGCCTCTATCTTCACATTGTGGTTTTTATTTGCATTTCTCTGGTGATTAGTGACATTGAACATCTTTTCATATCTATATTGGCCATCTATATGTCCTCTTTGGAGAAGTGTCTATTCAGGTCCTCTGCCTATTTTTTAATTGGGTTGTTTGTATTTTTGTTACTGAGTTTTGTAAAAATTTTGGATATTAATCCCATATCAGATGTATCAGCAAATATGTTCTCCCTTTCTGTGGGTTGTCTTTTTAGTTCGTTGACGATTTCCTTTGCTGTACAAAAACTTTTTAGTTTGATGAAGTTGAAGTCCCGTTTGTTTATTTTTTTCATTTGTTTCCCTTGCCTGGAGAGGTATATCCAATAATCATTGTGGTTTTAATTAGCATTTCCCTGCTGACTAGTGAGGTCGAATATCTTTTCATGTGCTTATTTGCCGTCTGTTTGTTCTCTTCTATGAAATGTCTGAACATGTCTTATACCCATTTTCAACTGGATTTTTTATGGTTGAGAATAAAAAACAATTTGAGAGTGCTTCATATATTCTAGATACTAGTCCTTTATTGGACATGCAGTTTGCAAATACTTCTCTAAGTCTGTAGCTTATTTCTTCATTCTCTTAACAGGGTCTTTTTTTAAACAAAATTTTATGTATGTATATATGTATGTATGTATGTATTTGTTTATTGTGAGTTAAAATATACATAGCAAAATGCTTATCATTTTAAGTGTATAATTCAGTGACATTAAGTACATTCATACTATTGTACAACCATCACCACTACCCATTTCCAGAACTTTTCATCATTCCAAACTAAAACTATACTCATTAAATAATAACTCTCCATTCCCTCCTCCCTCCAGCCCCTGGCAACAGCCATTCTACTTTCTGTCTCTATGAATTTGTCTACACTAGGTACCTTTCATAAGTGAAAGCATACAATATGTCTTTTTATGTCTGGCTTATTTCACTCAGCATGTCCTCAAGGTTCATCCATCACGTAGCATGTATCAGAATTTCATTCCTGTTTAAGGCTGAGTAATATTTCATTGTATGTATATACAACATTTTGTTTATCCATTCATGGACAATGATCTGGGACATTTCCACCTTTCGGCTGCTTTGAATAATGCCATGAAAATAGGTGTGCACAAATTTTTAAAAATTGAATGCTTTATTTTATTTTTTAATTTTATTTCTCAATTCTAGTTTACATTAAATATTATCTTGTATTAGTTTCAGGTGTACAACATAGTGATCAGACAGCCATATACCATACCTTACAAAGTGTTCTTCCAGATACTCCTAGTACCCAGCTGGCACCATACATAGTTATTAAATATTACTGACTACACTCCCTATGCTATACTTTACAACTCCATGACGTAGCATCTTTATTTGCAACAGCCAGAAACTTGAAACAAGGCAGGTATGCTGTAATGGGTGAATAAACAAACTGGGTACATCCACAGCATGGAATCTACTGAAGATTAAAGGTACCAAACTATTGATGAACTCAAACCTTAGATGAATCTCCAGGGAATTCTCAGATGAAGGCTCAATGAAAAAAAAAGTCAATCCCAAAGTTCACATGCTCTGTGGTTGCATTTGTATAACATTCCTGAGATGATAAAATTATAGAAGTGAAGAAAGGATCAGTGGCTGCAGGAGATTAGAAAGGAGGGTTCGGGGAGGGAAGTAGTGTAGTTATAAAGGGCCAACCCGAGGCATCTTGGGCTCCCCTGGTAGGAACATCTGTATGTTCCAAGCTTGACTGTGCCGGTGACCACCCAAATCTACACATGTGGTAAAATTGTATAAAACCAATACATGCACACAGAAAGGAGTGCGTGTAAAACTGGTGCAATCTGAATCAAACAATCGTATCAATGTCCTGATGGTTGATGTTGTACTATGGTTGTATACAGATGTTACTATTGGGGAGATGGAATGAAGGATATACAGTATCTCTCTGTACAATTTCTCTCATGTGAATTTGCAATTATTTCCAAGTAAAAGGGGGGCATAACCATGTAAAATCCTAAAGTAGCACCCAAGTAGGAAGCTACAATATTAATACAACTATTCATAGACTTACACTTCCCACCTCTTAAGGAATCCCCTTTAGTTAAAGAAGTGCAATTTCAACCATCATTAGACAAAGGATATAGTATGATTTTCCAGAACTTGGAGATGAGGTTGCTGTATGAGAATTAAACTAATAAAATAATTAAGTAGAGTAGCTATTAGCCACCTTAGCTACTCCCAGAACAAAATTAAAAGCAATGCATGGTGAAATATAACCAAAGAGTAGACTCTGAGAAAGGTAGACCTCCAATATGTGTGTGTGGTTAGGGTATTGATTTGTTTTTTGGAGAACCATCTGAAGAAAGAAACTGTTGCTATTACAATCAGGAAGGGTGTCCACGTCCTTCTAGAAAAACAAGAGCCCAAAGAAGAAGCAAGTGTTCAGGTGTCCCAAGCCCTGCTTTGGAGGAAGAGTGCTTTGTCCTAATGTGATCTCCTTCACAGTTAGAGTTGGCAAAGCTGCAGCTTACGGAGCATGTGTGGTGTTACCTGCTTTGTCATTAATCCTCAGCACAACCCTACAAAATAGAAGTTATCTCCATTAAACTAAGGCTTAAGGGATGAAATAACTTGGTAGAGATCAGACAGCTAGTGAACAGCAGAACTGGGTTTGGGTCGTATTCATTGCCATACCATTTCCATTTAACCGCATTGCCTTTCTTCAAAGGAAATTAGCATATAAAGCTATTGCAGCTTGATGCCATGGTCTCTGAATTAGCTTGTTAACTCTCTCCACTCTACTTTCCTGCCTCCGAATTTTGATTTTCCATATAGATGTTCCTAAAAGGGGAACCAATGTACAAGAGTGTTTGTCCACTTGGCAGTTGTGTTTCTCAGTGTGCATAAACAATTTGGCATTTTTATTTATTTGCCAGTCTATTTTTAAAATGATGAACAGGCATGAGCCCTTCTGGGACTGATAATTCTGGGCAAATTGAAGCATCCTGCTACTTACGAGGTACCATCACCCTGTGAGGCCTCAGTCTTTGATGTCCTCTCCTTGTCTTCAAATTCAACAATCTTCATGTAGAAAGACAGGGATGGTGTTACAGATTTAAGTAACTGGCTCAGTTATTGGCAAAGCTAAGGTTGAGGACTTGGTGTCCTAACTCTTACTCTAGTGTAACTGTTTCAGCTGTACTCATCCTGTTCAGGCAGCCTATTTCAGGGGCAAATCTACAATAATTGGTTTACATGCTCAGTCAGCATCCCTACTTTCTGTACTCCCTCTGCAACTTAGCAAACTGATAGAATTCATTTTGTTAGCATAATTGCTAGCTTTATTATGAGCCCACAATTTTCTGGATGCAAATAAATAAATAGACACTTACTAACCAAATTCTGTATGCTTAGAATATTCATCATTCTTCTACACTATATAAATTGAACAATAATGTACCACTGGTTCATACACTAGCTTTTATATATGGCATAGACTATTACATAGAAATAGTTGTATTCATTAGAGTTCACCTCAGTATTTCCACCACCCACTATAGTGCCTGGCACAAGTGGATGTCAATACTTGTCAGTTGGATTGGATTGGATCGGATTGGATCGGATTGGATTGGATTGGATTGGATTGGATTGGATTAAATTGATCACAGGTGTTTCTAATGTCTTTCAATAAATTCTGTCATTAATGTAACACTCCTACCCAGATAGGCATTCAAAGACACATTATTAGGTCCAGGTGTGTGTCCCTTGCCTGGAAGATCTACCTACTCTGGTAGGTCAGTTTGGGGAACCAAGACCTCCCTTACACCTTAAGCTACCATGCTAAATGGAGGGACCATGTTCTGTCTGTTCTCAACACTTGGGAGGTCCAAAGAATGTCAGTATTATGAAAGTAGATATCATGGAGTTGCTCAGAAATGTGACAGTGTTGGTTCAAACCCAATAAATAACTTTCTCCAGTTAATTATAAAACCCAAAGAAACAAGTAGCAGTTTCTCCCTAGAGGTGCCATTTAACCCCATATCCTTCTGCTTGTTTGATCTCCTGTGGACGTCAATTAGGGTACCTTATTTTCTTGGAACTGGTGTGTTTTGCTTTAAGGATTGTTGGCATCCAGTGTCTCAAATAGATTTTGTCTGATGATTTTGATTAAGGAAGTAAAATAATAGTTATTTCTTTCTGTTCTATATAAGTAATTTTTCACAGACATTCTGAAGCTCCTGCTTTCTACTTTATTTTGGTGGGGAATTTTTTTAATTTATATATTTTTGCTTTAAAATATAACATCCAAAATGCCTGGCATCTACATTTTCCCATTGTGTTTGTAGGAGCTAATTTAAAGTTATACACAACACATTTTTCCAGAGTGTTCATTTTAGAATCTTCAGAGATAGTTACTCAATAACACGTCATGAGAAAAATTCAGATTTGCAAATCATTTGCCAGTTCTTCTTGTGTTGCTAATTTATTTAGTACCCATTTGTTTCTAACATTCCTGCTAGCTAAACTGCAGATCCATAGATCCAAAAATCCATAAATGTTAATAGCACTAAAAGTAGATTGGAGTTTGCCTTCGGGACCTAGTCCTAACCTAAAACCTCCTCTTCCGAGTTCTAACCCAAACCCTTCTGTACTTTCTTAAATGCATCGATGCTTGTATGAGGATGAATGTTGTCATTACGAGAAGTATAAGTATCAGTTCTTAACTAAGACTCTGAAATATTTGAGCTAATGCTAAATAACAGTCATCCATGTTCCCTGCTCAAGCATTTCCCACCTGTATAGGTGGCCATATGAGACTGACTTCAGCCATGGTTTCATAAAATGCATTCTTTTTCTGTTAAATTTCCTGTCTGTCTTGAAAGAGTAAGGGTAAATTTTTGTGTCGGTTATGAATACCTGTTCATTTTATTTCAGTGGAACAGGTATGGATGGGAAGAAATGCAGCGTATGGATGTTTTTACCTCTTGTGTTTACTTTGTTTACTTCAGCTGGATTGTGGATAGTGTAAGTATTCTCTTATTTAATTATTAAGGACTGAGGTGCAATGTCTTGGGTTGGCCAAAAAGTCTGTTTAGTTTTTCCTGTTAAAAAAAAACCACATTTTTAATTTTCACCAATAACTTTATTGATTTGGATATTTTGAGTGTGTCAGCTACCTCCTGTGTAGTACAACATTGATTGTTCTCAGGTAATGTCTCCATTTGATTGCTGTCAACTTCAACTGGTCTGCCTGACCGTGGAGCATCATCCAGAGAAATCTCCAGCACAAAACTTTGCAAAGCACTTTTGACACGTTTGGTCAGTCACAGCACCTTCTCCATACACTGCACAAATCTTTTTCAGTGTTTCAGTTGTGTGTTTACCTTTCTTGAAATAATAAAGCAAATAAGTGGGTATCATTACATTGGAAGTCTTGGCTTATCATAAAACACTCCCACTCTTGCTTATTTCAAGTACTATTCACTTGTAGAACATTAATTTAGTTCCTTGTAATTAAGAAAAGTGGACTGAGAAATTCCTGAGAAGTGGAGAATTTGAATTCAAATTTTAGTTTGTCCAAAGTTGTAAGGTCTTATTTCTTTGTTTTCCAGTTTTCAGATTATAATGATTTCCATTATTTTGGGGGATGTTTTGAAAATTAAAGAAACATTGTTAGTAATAACATTTGAGCTTCAAAGAGCAAGATGATCCACAGGTAAAGCATTATAATAAGAGTATTTTCCCAGTCAGGAAATAAAATGAATATGATTTAATGTGGTTAGTCTAATAAAACTGGGAAACAAATTATTCTTGTTTTTTAAAATTTCTTTATTTTGTAAACTTTGATTGTTCTTTCTTCATAGATACTTTATAGCTGTGGAAGATGACAAAATTTTCCCATTAAATTCAGCTGAAAGGTAAAGTTTATCTCTGGGTAATTCATTCATTGTTCGTCCATAGACCTAATAGAAACGTTGCCGCTGGTGAGGTTAAACTGTATGCAAAAGAATGTGCTTTAACCTGAGTTTCTGTGTTTTCCGTTATCCAGGAAACCTGGTGTGAAGCATGCACCATATATAAGGTAATTTGATAATTCTCTTCTGATCTGTTGGATCTTAGAAAAAGCGGAGGGTGAGGTCTTAATTCGGGCTACCATAACAACATAGCACAGACTTATAAACAACAGAAATTTATTTCGTACAGTCTGGAGGCTAGAAGTCCGAGATCAGGGTGCCAGCATGGTCAGGTTCTGATGAGAGGTCTCTTCTGGGCCACAGACTGCCGTCTGCTCGTGGTACCCTCACTTGGTGGAAAGAGGAAAAGAGGTCCCTAATCCCACTCATCAGGGCTGCGCCCTCATAACCTAATTACCTCCAAAAGTCCTGCCTCCTAATACTCTCATATTGGGGGTTAGGATTTCAACATATGAATTTTGAGGGTACACAAACTTTCAGTCCTTTGAATAGTGATAGATTTTAATATAGTAATAATAAAACATTTCATATATTTCAAGTATTGCAGGTGATGCACCTCCTGCGAGCTGTGTGTTTAGTCAAGTTATGAACATGGCAGCATTCCTAGGTAAGCAGATAATAAAGAATGCTTTTTGTGCATTGATACATTTCTGTTATTTTCAGTTCTCCCAAACCCATGTTGAAAGCATGGTGGGCTCAGTTGATAATTTGGGATCCTATCCTGGTGAAGCTAGGTTTTTGTTTTGAGAGTCTTTTTTCTCATAAATCCTGTTATATTTGCCCTGCTTACCTTACATTTTCTCTTCCCTTTACCATCTTTATCATTTCAGCGCACTCTTGACTTTATTTCTTTTGCTGCATAAAATAGTATATTTCATATGCCATTAAATCCTGCATGAGAATGTAATGTTGTACAATATGTTTGCTTTAAAAAGAATGCCTTGTTTATTTCTTCACTGGCAAAGATGAAGAGATGCCTAGGCTCTGTGACAAATATTGAGGTGTGTAGATACTGTTTTTTACATCTAATGGTTATGGTATCCCCTCTATCCTATATACAGATCAAGCTGGCAAATGGAGACATGGGTTAAGAAAAGAAAGAACGAACTTGTATATTTATGTCCAGCCCCAATTTCCCACTTTTTCTTCAGGGACCAAGACCCTCATTTAGTATCCTGGCCCCTTTGCTCTGTGAGTGCTTCGAGGACCGGGTGGTCCTCTGGGAACCGTGGGAACCAGCTGTGCTCTTTTCCAGTGGGCCTTGTGTGCCCGCTCCTCAAGGCCAGGCCTTCCCAGTTTCTTTCAAAGGGTCCACCATCACCATTAGCATGCTGTGGGGGATGGGCCAGTGACAATGAAATATTTCAACAGTGGTTTTCTGGAAATGGTTCTTTTAGAAGGTGAGACTTTTTACTTCAAGAGATAAAGATGATGTTAGTACTGAGGGAATACTTGGCCTTTTTGTCTTCCTAAGAGAAAATAGATTTTACATTTCATCTGTGTATAATTCCCTCCCCCCAAAAATTTCTACTCTTAATATGTTCTTTTTTAATGTTTACTGTAGGAAAAGGGAAGACCTATAGACCTCATTGGAAAATCAAGGGAGATGATTGGTCCAACATGCAACACAGGCAAAATCTTAGTTGAGGGGGTTCAAACAGTGAGGAACATGGAGAATGTTCCCCGTGAGGCCCAAGAGGCCTCTCCTGAAGCTGTGAGGTTCAAAGAGAAGCACACTGGGGGGCTTCTCTCTCGTTAATAAGGTTGCTCCCTGCCCAGGCTTCCTAAAGCATGTTCGACCTGCATAAGCAGGAGGAGTCTAGAAGGCATGGATTGCTACGCAGCAGGAAGGAGAAGGTTAGCTGTATCCTGACGCTGGGGGTGCCGCATCTTTAACGAAGCTTTTCTCTTCCTGCCCTTAGCAGGCAGTATTTTCATGCCCGAGATATTCCCAAGTTCTGAGAAAGGTAGAATTTTCAGCAGCCGGTTCCCATGTGGACACCAGGGCCTGTCCTTGTCACGCAGGCTTTGTCTTCAGTGCCTTCAGCCTCAGAGCTGCCAGAAGCTTTATACTTGACCTTTTTTCTACTCTTGACACCACTCTTCTGAAAAGATCTAATAAGTTTAGTCATACCAAGGCATAAGTGACTGCTAAGGAGATATTTGCATTTAATAGAGCACAACGCCCCAAGACTGACTCTTCAGTTGCAGGGTCAGGGACCTTTCCCAACCCTGTGCAATCACACCCTGTAGGCTTGCAGCTTGCTACCTACTCCTACGATCATCCCCACAGGGTGCAATGATAACAACAATTACTGACAGTCATTTATATTCCAGGCACAATGCTGAGAGCTTTGCAAACGCTATCTCATCTAATCGCAGTCCAGAGGAGAGTACCCTTATAAAAAAGGTGTCACAAGCTGTCTGTCCTCCAGTGGGCTTTAAAGAAACGAATGCACGTGTTGAAGCCACGTATCGTTTCCTTCATATTTTTAAGAAAAATTGATATTTCCCAATAGTCCTCAGTGTATAATCTAAAAAATACCAATTTTCACAGTTCAAATTTATCTGGTTACAAAGCTTATGATGAATTAATTACTAAAGCATTCCCAAAAGCCAAGCAAGGAAAACAAGTCCCCTCTTCCAGATGGCACTCGTCATTGTCCCGTCCTTCCCTGCTCCACCAAGAAGCAAAAAGTTTTTACTAGCTTTCCTGCTCTAAAGCATTGCAGCATCCAGTGTTTATTCTTTTTTTATCTTTCATCATTTTTAGTGCCATCTGGTACATACAGATTAAGATTAGCGTTCAGTGGGAGTTAACCAGCAATTACTTGTTTATCAGCTCCGGGAGTGAAAGTCAGTTTACTAATGATTCTTGCTCTGAACTGTGGATGCCTCCATCTCCCCAGGTTCGTCCTGTTCAACCTCAACTATTACTTTAGATGACATACTGACTTTAAAATACAACCAACCCTGCTTGTAAGTCTCCGCTTTTTGGCAGATATATAGATTATAATTTACAACCTATAAATGAGTTGGTGTAGC
Organism: Micronycteris hirsuta; assembly: GCA_004026765.1. NCBI lineage: Eukaryota > Metazoa > Chordata > Mammalia > Chiroptera > Phyllostomidae > Micronycteris > Micronycteris hirsuta. The sequence goes on from PVJI01015559.1 coordinate 21,839, forward strand.
ATTGATTAAAATTAGTTGCCAAAGACCTTTTATCTTTTTGACGAACTAATCGAAAATCAAATGCTCAATTATTTTCTTAACAGAATTAGTTATGCTCTTTGTCCTGAGTCAACACTTAATGTCTCCTGTGGGGGGAAAAGACCTAAGACAAATTTCTTAAAGGGAATGTTATTTTGCCCCGGAGAGGTTGCAAGAACAAAGCTGATTGCTGAATGGTTTCAGTCACCTGAAAACAGCCACTCTCCCTCCTGCAGCCAAACATACTGATTGTCTTGTTCTGCTGCAGCCATAGGAATTATCGGTGCATAAACAATAAAACTAAACAAAACAAAAAAGAATTCTGCCAGGCACCAGTTTAGAACTTCAGTGAAGAGCTGCTATTTTGAGTTGGACTTTAAAAACCAATCGTTTCAAAGTAAAAATATTTAATAAAGAAAATAGGCAATTTTTTTTACATTTGTGATTTTTTTAAATAGACAAATTAAATAGAGGGTACCTGTAGAGCAAAGGACTATTCTAAATACAAAAAAAAATAAAATAACAGGAAGACAAGTTTTTAAAATCCTGTCTAAAACTCTTGATAAAATCTAACATTTTTCATGAAACTAAAAATTTTTTAGTTTATATAGAGATGGCTTTAAAATTGCCCTACCGCCCAGAAGTCTCTTTCAAGAAGGTATAATTAAACCACTGTTTGGTTGAAAATGGACTTCATAGCTGGTAGTCTAATTCTGCCTCTATTTAAACCCAGCTGTTAATAAAATTGTTAAAGGACTAGAATCCTTATTTCTACCACCCTAAAAATTCAGTTAGAATCTACTTTAAAAGGAAAGTATGCCTAGTCTGAGTGGATTAGTAATGTAATTAATAGGCCAAAAGGGTGAAGTGTGGGTTGAGAATGCGGTTCTGAAAGTTTGGAGTGCTGTGTTGAATTCCCCTCTGCAAGTAGGTTCCTGTTTCCTGCTTAATTTCACCATCTGTTCATGGTAGAATGATTTTTACCATCCCTGTTACAAATGGGAAGGCTAGCAATGCTGGGAGCAAGAGACTGATACATACCTCATTTTTCCTGGAGAGCCATGGGTAATGTAAAGAATGTCCATCAGCTCTCTTCTCTTGGACACAGTAGAACAAACTGGACATGTGGACATCAACAACGATTTCAGCGTCTGCTTCAGCAGCGATTTAGCGCTTAGGCCAAAGTTCCAGCACAATCCTGTCCTTCCAAACTGCATAACAACTACGGAGTTCCCACAGTAATACTTTTCACTAATCATTTTTTAGAAGAAATGATGTGTGCTGTCTAAGTATTTTGTCATTTTGCCCTGACTATGCCCACATGGGATTAGTTAGCATGCGTCTCCAGTGGCGCCCTGTGTTTGGGTTTCTGGATTTAATCTAATGGCTCCTTTATCTGATGATCACTTTGTGTCAGAGTGCTTGTGTTGAATTTCTTCTCTCTCCACTTCCTCCTCCTTCTCCCATCCTAAAAAGTAATAAGTTGTGCTAGTTTTTTCATCCTCTAGGTTAGTTACTGTCATTATTAATACACTTCTAATACATTAGAACTCCTGAGTAGGTTTCTTCAACAAGTAGGTTGGAAGCTATTGTCAATACAAGTATAATTTATTATTTTTATGATCAATAGTAGGCATTAGCTGAAACATAAATATACTGAAAGCTCAGTCAGAGCAGAACTTTGAGATTTCATAAGTTATGGTTTATTTCTATTTTGTTTCCAAATCCAAATGTTAACCAAGTTACATACCACTTTTTGATCAGAGGTACTTGAAAGTGAGTGTCAACTCACTGAGCTTAACTTTGTAGCTTGAAACCATGAAGTTCAGCATACTTGGAAATGCAAATTTTTTATAGGTTTTCTTTATTAATGGCTACTAATAATGCCCATGATCAGGTAAAACCTTTACACGTAATTACCTACTTAGCTGCTATGTAAGTAAAGGTAATTCTTGAATTTCTAACTGTTTTCCCTGCTAAATCTTAATGTCAAAATAAATTGTCTTCAGGAATAATAAGTGCATTTCCTTTTATGTAGCTATAATTTACATTCATTGTCGTTTTTTTACATATATTTTATTGATTATGCTATTATAGTTGTCCCATATTTTTTCTCCCCTTGATTCCCCTCCCCACAGCACCTCTCCACCCGCAAGCATTACCCCTCCCTTAGTTCATGTCCCTGGATCGTAAACACAAGTTCTTTGGCTTCTCCATTTCATATACCATTCTTAACCTCCCCCTGTCTATTTTATACCTACCATTTATGCTTCTTATTCCCTGTACCTTTTTCCCCCATTCTCCCCCGTTCCCCTCCCTGCCGATAACCCTCCATGTGATCTCCATTTCTGTGATTCTGTTCCTGTTCTAGTTGTTTGCTCAGTTTGTTTTGGTTTTTGTTTTTTTTTTTAGGTTCAATTGTTGATAGTTGTGAGCTTGTTGTCATTTTACTGCTCATATTTTTTATCTTCTTTTTCTTAGATAAATCCCTTTGACATTTCATATAATAAGGGCTTGGTGATGATGAACTCCTTGAACTTCACTTTATCTGGGAAGCACTTTAGCTGCCCTTCCATTCTAAATGAAAGCTTTGCTGGATAGAGTAACCTTGGATGTAGGTCCTTGCCTTTCATGACTTTGAATATTTCTTTCTAAGCCCCTTCTTGCATGTAAGGTTTCTTTTAAGAAATCAGCTGATAGTCTCATGGGAACCCCTTTGTAGGTAACTCTCTCCTTTTCTCTTGCTGCTTTTAAGATTCTCTCCTTCTCTGTAATCTTGGGTAATCTTGGGTAATTATGATGTGCCTTGGTGTGTGCTTCCTTGGGTCCAACTTCTTGGGGACTCTCTGAGCTTCCTGGACTTCCTGGAAGTCTATTTCCTTTACCAGATTGGGGAAGTTCTCCTTCATTATGTTTTCAAATAAGTTTTCAATTTCTTGCTCTTCTTCTTCTGCTTCTGGCACCCCTATGATTCAGATGTTGGAATGTTTAAGGTTGTCCCATTTTTAAGCCTCTCCTAATTTTTCTGAATTCTTATTTCTTCATTCTGTTCTGGTTGAATGTTTGTTTCTTCCTTCTGCTCCAAACTGTTGATTTGAGTCCCAGTTTCCTTCCCTTCACTGTTGGTTCCCTGGATATTTTTCTTTACTTCACTTTACGTAGCCTTAACTTTTTCCTCTATTTTGCAACCATACTCAACCATTTCTGTGAGCATCCTGATTACCAGTGTTTTCAACTCTGCATCTGATAGGTTGGCTATCTCTTCATCTTTTAGTTCTATTTTTGGATTTTTGATCTGTCTTTTTTTAAAGATTTTGTTTATTTATGTTTACAGAGGGGAAGGGAGGGAAAAAGTGAGGGAGTGAAACATCAATGTGTGGTTGCCTCTTGAGCACTCCCCACTGGGGACCTGGCCCACAACTGAGGCATATGCCTGGACCAGGAATTGAACTGGCAACCCTTTAGTTCACAGGCTGGCACTCGATCCACTTAGCCACACCAGCCAGGGACATTGCTTTTTTAGAGAGAGAGGGAGGGAGAGAGAGAAACATCAGTGTGAGAAAGAATCATCAGTTGGTTGCTTCTCGTACATGCCTGGACTGGGGATCATATGTACCCGGATCAGTACATATCCCCAACCTAGGTATGTGCCCTGACTGGGAATCAAACCTGCAACCTTTTCAGTTCCAGTGCTCCAACCAACTGAGCCACACCAGCCAGGGCTTTCTCTCAGCCTTTTTGTATAAATATGAAAATATCCCTGCACTAAGTAGTTAATGAAAGGGGATTCTTAGGTTAGTGGCCTGAGTATCAACCGTCCTCAAAGTTACTGTTAGAAGTCAGCTATGAAATCTGAGTTACTTCATTCTCTCTTCAGGTTCTTCAATGACAATTTGCTTCAAAAGATAGAGTGGTCTTTTAAAATAAGTAATTAACATCATTTGGAAGAATTGAGCTTTCTTTTTTTTTTTTTTAAAGATTTTATTTTTATTTATTTTTAGAGAGAGGGGAAGGGAGGCAGACAGAGAGGGAGAGAACAGCAATGTATGGTTGCTTCTCACATGGCCCTCACTGGGGACCTGGCCTGCAACCTAGGCATGTGCCCTGACTGGGAATCGAACCGGGACCCTTCGGTTCCCAGCCCGCGCTCATTCCAGTGAGCTACACCAGCCAGGGCTGGAGCTTTCTTAATCAGTGCAATTTTTAATATATGTCTGATCCCCCAATTTACTATGTTAAAAATCCATATTCATAATTTGGTTACTGTAGCTGCTCTCCTTTGACAATGAACACCTCTAGGTGGAATCAGAGGGATGTAGGAGCAAACCAGCAGTTAAAGGGATTTGTACATCTGCCTCTATCTTTCTTCCTATCCCCAGGAATGAGTTCTGGCACAGGGACCAGCGAGGGTGTGTAGATATGGGACCTCATCCTCTTCCCTGTGCTTTCCTGTCTGTTCTAACACTGTTCCAAGCTAAAGGGTGATTGAGTCCGTGAATTTTCATGCCGCAGGCTGTCTTTATCCCCATCTTACTTGTGTGACAAGCTTCTGCCGGGCTTTCTCCCATAAGACAGTCTGTCCTGTACTGACCTCATTTTTTTAAAACCCTGAGAACACTATCAGGAGTTCTATCGTCCTTGCGTCGCCCAAACAACATAGAGCACTGCTGCTTCAACTCCTCTCTGCTTCCCTCAGGTTAGGGATATAAAATAATGAAATAATCATAAGCAGTGCATGAAAAGTTTCTTTTAAAAATTGTCATTTTACACCAGTGGTTTAAGGGTCTCAGCGCGGCCGCAGTGGCAGTTTATGGAGGGCACATGGTTGACTGCAGTGGCCATGGGACTGCTTAAACTTGAGAAGGACCACGAACAGCATGCACCCAAGGCGGAAGTCCAGGTCAAACATAGGAGGATGGCCTCCTTTGAGCAACCAAGAGTGTCAGCTGTACCAAGGCGATCCCAGCAGCAGCAAGTACCTGTAGTGGACTTCCAGGCAGATCTGAGGCAGGCTTTCCTAGCTGATACACCCAGAGGTGGTTAAAACAGCCTTGGGACTTCCCAAGGAGCTGATTCCAAACGAAAAACCAGGCTCCGCCTACAGTTTGAAGCTTCTGCCCCAGCTTGCGTTGTTTGTAGCAGAACCTGCCATACCTTTATCCGTAGCCTTCCCTGAGGTCGTGAGGATCCTGAAACTGCTGTGGACATGGGATTCGGTGGAACAGTAATCACGACTGTACGAAAGAGCAGCAAGATGCTGCAGCACATCGACTATAGGATCCTTCAAGACAGACAGCTCTTCATTGGCACCTTTAAGCCTTTTAACCAGATTATGAACTTGATCCTCTGTGATTGTGATGAGTTTAGGAAAATTAAGCCAGAGAATGTGAAACAGCCAGAGAGTGGAGAGAAATGGGTCTTGGGTCTGGAATGCGTGAGGAGAACTTGGTTTCCATGACGGTGCAGGGACCTCCCCCCAAAGATACTGGCATTGCTCAGGTACCACTGGTGGGAGCTGCAGGAGGCCCTGGGGTTGGTAGGGCCGCGGGCAAGGGAGTCCCAGCTGGTGTTCCAATTCTACAGGCTCCCGCGGGATTAGCAGGCCTAGTCCAAGAGGTAAGGGTCCCTCCCAGAAGGTAATGACACAGGGATGAGATACTGTTACAGCTGCCACTGTGGCTGTCACTGCCAGGTGTTGCTGGAGCTCCAGCTCAGTACCTACCAGGTTGGGGTAGCCCCCACACCTGTGAGCCAGGCAACCCTGCCTCCAGGCATTACGGCTTCTCCACCTGGTATGAGAACACCCATGGGACCACCAATTGGGCTTACTCCTGCTCGGGGAACACCGATAGGCATGCCTCCTCCAGTAATGAGACCCTCCCCTTCTCCACCAGAAATCAGAGGCCCACCTCCCCCAGGAATGCATCCACCAAGACCCTAGGATTCTGTTGGTCCTTAGTCATGCTTTGCCTGCACTGCGTCTTGTGAAAGTGTATAGAGTGTCTATGAGCTTCTGTCCCCCCTTTGCAGCATTAATATTCACTAATAAATGCATAGAGCAATTAAACTGTGAAAAAATAAAATAAAAATTGTCATTTCAGAGATTTAAAAACATACTGTGGTGAAAAGTTTAATTTTGCACACTGTGGCTTTAGAACACTTTCTCATAGTCTGAGTGTATGATTTCAGTTTCTCAATGGTAACACTTTGTTTTGTCCCCAGCTCTTGTGGTAGCTGTTCTGCGCTTCATACAACTAAAACCAAAGGTTTTAAATCCGTGGCTGAATATTAGTGGATTGGTGGCATTGTGTCTGGCTTCCTTTGGGATGACCTTACTGGGCAATTTTCAGGTATTTCATTTGTCCTTTTTCACCTCCATCTCACACTTCCCCTACATGATTATCATAGCCACTGAGGGACAATCACTGTACGGCCCATATCAGTCTTCAGGAATCTTTAAAAACATTGCTCCTAGTGGTTCCTAACATGCCCAGGCTCTGCCGCAGCCAGCCCTTACGCCTCTCAGCCTGCGTGCACACATGGGGGTGCTCACTGTGCACTGGAGATAGAGCACGGCTCCTGGGAAACACAGCTACAAAAATAGTTGTATATTTTCTACAAAGGATTTCAAAGTGACTTATAGTTTTATTTTTATAGCAAATTGTATCCAGTGGACCTTTCTAGAAAACTAATAGGATTAGCAAACATAAGTTTGAAAACCCAGAACTTCTCCAGATCACTATGACCTGTAAAAAAATACATAAATCATCTGCCCAGAAACTTGGAAGCCCAAGGTCACAACATTGAAGAATAATTTCTCTCGCCAGTACCATCACCCAACTCCTCATTTCGGTCATCGTTTGTAAAACAGACAAGGAGACCACCCCTGCAGTGTTACAGCAGTTGTCTGATTCCCTGCCTCCATTCCCAGCATCCTGCAGCCTATACTGTACACTACTCCTGGAAACTTCCCTCTCGTGATCAAGCACCTGATCCTGGAGACCCCCTCCCTTCAATTGAATGAAGTCCAAATGGCATAGGCTTTCAAGAAAATATGGTAGTGGATTCCCAGAGTGTCTCTTGTCCTAACCCTCAGTCCTGATCACTCACTAAACCAGGGCTGTTTGGCAGAGAGGCAGTCCCATCAATTCCTGTAATTCTTCCAGGTCTCGTACTGTACCGAGCCAGACTGCAAGAAAGCTGCATTCATAGAATGTGTTGACTAGGATAATGAATTACCAGGAGAATTTCTAAGTGTTTATCCTGTTAAACTCCAAAATGTAGGGCCCAGAACATTTTTATGGAGATTGTGGCGGGAGTCTGCCCCACGAGTGCTGCAGGTGCCAGCTGTTGTCCAGTGCTCAGGGACTGTCATGTCTCTCAACCAGGATTTGCGTGAAAGTTAGTGAGTGGACATTTTGCTCTTTTCTAAGGTCCTAGGAGAAACCCACAGATCAGGTTGTTTTAGTGAACCACAAATGGTCAAAGCCATTAACGATGACATATGAAAACCGCTTTCTGGAGTATCTACAGCACATACACAGGAAACCACAAATTAGTTGCCTGTGGAGAAACTAGGTAGCTAGTGTATGGACGGGACGGGAGACAGACTTTTCAGTCTATACTTTTTATAATTTTTTTAAAGTTTGAACCATGTAACTTTATTATCTGTTTTAAAAAATTAGGTTAAAATAATAAATCAATAGAGTTTAGAAAACCAGTTTTCTAGAAGTAAAATTTGACTTGAGGAAGCATTACTTAAAATGAGTTTTGAAAATACATCTTTTGAACTGAGAGAGGAAAGTGGCTTCTTCCAAAGAGCAGGGGGAAATTTTTTATAACAAAAATAAATAAATAAACAAACAAACAAACAAACAAATAAATAAATGGAGCCCTGGCTGGTGTGGCTCAGTGGATTGAGCACTAGCGTGAGAGCCAAAAGGTCACTGGTTCAATTCCCAGTCAGAGCACATGCCTGGATTGCGTGCTAGGGCCCCAGTTGGGGACGTGCAAGAGGTTGATGTTTCTCCCACACATCCATGTTTCTTTCTCTCTCCCCCTCCCTTCTCCTCTCTCTGAAAATAAATCAATAAAATGGTTTAAAAAGAAACTTGTATTTTAAAAAATATATAAAAGGGAACTAATATTGATTTGATATGACCATTATTCACAGCAATGTCAAACAATAAAACATCTGAAGGCAATGGCAATTCAAAAAAATGTTTTTACCATGTTTTAAAAACCACTTCTTCAAAATAGATTTTATTTTCCTAAATATGTATTTTAAAATGTATGTAATTAGTAAAGGTGTTTTAAGTAGTAAATATTTTTTTTAAATCAGTGGGGAATGATTTGAGGAGTTTACATCTCTAATGCCCAATTGAAATAACCCAAATGGGTCTCCTTTAACTCCTTAGCTCTGCAAACTCTGTAACCAGGGATCTTCAAACATTGTCCTTTAATGGGTCTAGAGATACTGCGAAAGCTCATAGGTGGCAGTTTTATTATAATAAGAAAACAAAACAAAATCACATTAACAGTGTATTGGTCATATTCTATGGACAGCTCAGTTTTGTAGGAATAATAAACAGCCCAAGTGTTATTAGTTGTCTGTGCCAATGAAATATTGACCTGTTTAGAATTGGTCTTCCTCAATAGGTAAATACACAGTCAGATCCCAGGTCTCATTTCTTAGTCTGGAAAACAAAGTTTGGGATGTATGTTTGTAGAAACTTCGACATTACTCTTTTTTGTGTGTGTAACTTTCCTTGTTTTTTTTTAATTTTACTTTTCCACAAAGCTTTTCTGGAAAAGAAAGTCAAGGAGTAGATTACCACTGCCTTTTCTAGTTTTTCTAAACAAATGTTTTGAAGTTTGGGTGTACCATTTATTTCCCTTCCTCCGTCAGAGTTCAGACGAACTGAGAACTGACACAAGGAGCCACTGTGTAGATGAAGGGCCCTAATCTTTCTAAAATTCATCATTTCATTATTGAGATGTGACTTTGCCCATTTTTTTCCTCCCTCGCATATTTCATGGGCTTTTCTATGTCTTTTCTAAATGGGCTCCCACACATCGTTATCTGTTCACCCCTTAGCTCACGAACGATGAAGAGATCCATAACGTTGGGACCTCCTTGACCTTTGGGTTTGGCACGTTGACGTGCTGGATCCAGGCTGCGCTGACGCTCAAAGTCAACATCAAGGATGAAGGACGGAAAGTTGGAATCCCACGAGTTGTTCTCTCGGCATCTGTCACTCTCTGTGTGGTCCTCTGTATCCTTTGAATGTGAAAAGGTTCTTTGCCAGTAAGATTCAAACACACGTAACTTGTCTATGTAGGAAATGAGAAAATTGCGATTCCAAATTGATTAGGATATAGATAGATCACTTCAGAGTCTTAGATAAAATGGAAAAGTAAATGAACATAAAAACAAAAACTCTCAAGACTATTTTTCATGCCAAAGAGGAGAACTAAAAATAAAACAAGCTCTGCCTTCTCAAAGATTATTTCAATCTGTAGAAATGGTGTCATACATTCTCCTAATTACTAATGATATAAAAACCTCCCTTTATGAAAAACAGAGTGTATAAACAAGAGAATTGTGATTTCTCCCCTCCGTCTTAAAAAAATTTCATTTGTGACTTTAATTAATGGCCTTATTATTTAATTTATTAACTCTAATGTATTTCAAGGCACAAATACATTTGTATCTTTCAGGAAAATGAGCTTTTCTGAAAAACAAATTCAAGAATTAGATTACCAAGAGAAATATCATATGATTTCACTCATATGTGGAATCTGATGAACAAACTGAACTAACAAGGAAAACAAAGACAGGCCCTAGCTGGAGAGCAGATGACAACGGGTGAGGGGTGGTCAGGAAGGGGAGGGGCTGAGTAACAAGGAGAAAGGACTCATGGGCGTGGACAGCAGTGTGGTGACTGGGGGGTGGGGTGGGAAGGGGTATAAGGGGACTAAATGGTAATGGAAAAAATACAATAAAGATTAAATTTTAAAAAGAAAAATATTAGATTACCACTGAATATATAGTTGTGCTACAAAATATTTTTGAGGTTTTGAGGTGCTATTTGTTTCCCTTCCTCCCTCAGAGTTCAAACCAATGGAGAACAGATAGGAGCCAGATGGGAATGAAGAAACCAGCCTTTACTCCTATCCTAGTAAATCTGGAAAGGGAAATGAAGCAGGCCTCCTATCTCCCACCCTGGAATTCAGCTTATCCACCCAGTAACAAGTAGAGAAACCAGGGAAAGGAAGAAAAGAGCACTTCACTCGACCTGAAACAGATCCCTGAGAGAGGCCAGTCTAGGAGCGAGCACAGCGACTCCACCTATTGGTGGCACGGCCCAGTGGAAACTGGCCGGTTTCAATCCCACCAGTCGGATGGCTCGCTCGTTCTGTGGGGCAGAGTGATCATCAGTGTTCATTTCCATAAGACCCCTAAGGAAACTAGTGAAGGACCAGGGTTCCTAGTTAGTAGACTTATTGGCAACACAATCACACATCTTCAGCCATTTAATAGCCAATATTTATTAGACACTTATATTGTGCTGTGTGTTATCCTAAGCACTTTAGATGTATCACTCCACAGATAAGGCCAGTGAAGGATCAAAGTTACTTTACCCAAGATCACGCACAGTATGTAATGATCTTCATTTAACGTCAGGCCCAGTTCTTGCACGCTTAACCAAGTCATGATCTTCTTACCTTAGATAATGTGGCTTTAAAATATAAAGATACTTAGCACTTAGTGATGTTCTCTAGTTAGTGGAGTATTAGAGTCATATTTCTTCCTTCACAAATTGCAATTAAGTCACTTACTGGTTTGTGTTTTTGTGGGTTTTTTTGAAGTTAGAGGCATTAGAGAATTAGTAGTTCTCTAGTGCCACTTTTTTTTGAAGTGGCATTAGAAAACATTTAAAGACTTGAAAATCAAGCCAAAAAACTTTATTGCTAACAACCTGAAAATATTTTGAGTGAAAAGGTCAGAACTCTGCCAATATGAGATTTTAAGATTTATCCCTTCCCCATTAACTTAATAATATTGCTTTGGCAATATTTTGAACCCTCAGAAGAGTATGTACAGACTTTAAATTATTCTGAGTTTTGAGTTTATACCAAGCAGTTCTAATCCACATTATCTCCAAACGCTTGGAGCCATTTCTTGGTTCCCAGGTGAAGGGTTCCAGGTCTAATCTGGACAGCAAAGTTTAGCTGAAGTAGTTTCACATATTCTGTGAAAATTTCCCAAGAACTTACATCTAAGTTCTAAAGACAGAACTAATTCTAAGGGGGCATTTTCGACTTTTCTAAATAAATGTAGTTAGTCCTTGGCCTCCCATCCTTTCACTAAAGCATGCTGTGAATCTTTCTCAGCACACACTCCATATATATTCATGCATAAGAGTCTTATCTGCTTGTTTTTTTAACTGCATATTTTCATTTAGGCGCAAGTGTAAGTATGACACTAGGAATGAAACTAACCTACACAGTATTGTCGGAAGGACTAGTGAAAACTAGACAGAAGGAGGAGGGGCCACTTAGACATTATTAGTAGCACTGCAGAGACAAATGCAGCTTATATGGAGGTGGTTAGCGATTTCATATGTTCAAAATTGTTTCTGTGGATAGAGTGATGACTACGAATCTGTAGTCATTTGCGGTGTTTTTTAGAAAGATAACTTTATTTTTCTGGCCGACTACTTTGGAATTGGGACTCTTGGCTAATCTCACAGTTTATTAGGTGGCCATCTAGTGGTTGAATGCAAGGCTTCGAGTCAGTCAGAGTGCTTGTGTTGGAATCCCAGACCCACCAGTTAACACGGGTGCGACCCCAAGCAAGTTACTTAATCATTTGGCCTCAGTTTCCCCACTTTTAAATGAACTGATGATGATAATATGACTGTCATGAGGATTAAGTTAGATATTCCGCAAAAGCACCTAGAATCATGTCTGGCACAAAGAAAGCTTGATATCGTTATCAAGTATTATTCATGTAGATGTTCCTGTTCAGCAAGCTGTCAAGCTAATTCTTGTTAGTGAGGGGCAGAGCCAGACTTTTCCTGTAACCTGTCGGCCCAGAAGAGCCTGGTTTTCACATGACTGATGGAGATACTTTCCTTGACTGCTCCTCCCCGGACTTCATCCTCATGGCCCAAGGCATCCACATGTATGCTGCCAGGGTCCAGTGGGGCCTGGTCATGTGCTTCCTGTCTTACTTTGGCACCTTTGCTGTGGAGTTCCGGCATTACCGTTATGAGATTGTTTGTTCTGAGTACCAGGAGAATTTCCTAAGTTTCTCAGAAAACCTGTCGGAAGCTTCTGAATATCAAACTGACCAGGTGTAACCTGTCAGGTTTTCCTTGATGGTGAGGTGGGTGTGACAGTGGGGGAGGGGCCAGGAGGACACACTCACTAGACTGGACACATAACCTCATGACACATTTTTTTACACACACACACACACACGTTTGTGGCCACATTTGCCAAATGAGCTTTTCAGGGCGAGTTATTTCTTTAACAAAAAAGCACAAGCCCTATGTGTCGAAATACACACGGTTACACTGAAATAAATGCACGACAGAGCAAAAAGCTTGTGCATGACTGCCTCTCTGTTCCCACTCCCCCAGTATTTCCCTGCTCTGCTCATCCTCTTCGCATACGTCACACATTGCAACCACCCTACCGTGGGGTAGAGCAGGCCAAATGTACCGTGGGGATAATGCCAACTCCCAAAGTTGCCTTCAGACCCAGAGGGCTTGGAACCAGCTCATGAAGAAGTTCTGAATGAGGCACTAATGCTCTTGAATGTATAGGTATCATCTAACTGTGCAGAGATGTGCCCCTGCAGAACCTGTGAAAAGACATGGGATCAAGGACAGAACTGTCCCTCGAAAATGCCATCACTGTTCAGTGGTTGGCCGTGGGGACTCAGTCAGGGGAAGGAGCACGCTACAAACACTGTGAGCGAAGCCCACCACCCTGAGCCGCGCTTCACTGGGACTGGGAGATGTCTCCAAATGTGAACGTCTGTGGTCTGCTAGGCGTGGAAGAAGATGGGGCAGTGAGGGTGTGGTTTCACTGTTGTTTTTATAGTGTGCGATGTACCAGTTTTGTTTTATATTTCATAGCTTGCCTTCTGTTTCAGAAGTAACTACCAAGGGTCTTTTGAGGCTTTGTGAACAGAGATGTAGCCCAAATGCAAGAGATGAGCTTGTTTTTGGTTCAATCATGATCAAAGAGAAAGAAAAAAGGTGACCTGCAGGCTTAATTTGCTGCTTTTATGTTTGAAGCTAAGGAAATGTTGACAGAGCAGCACAAAGAAACGTGTGTGGAAGCAATAAAAAGAGCTCCTGCTGGCCATTTATTAAATATAGGAGTTTTCGAGCATCTTTTTGCAAGTCCAAGTCAGGGGAGAGTTTCTTAATATATGTCTATAGCTCAGAGTTAGTATTGGGGTGGGCAGGGTTAAGGGCTTTGCGTATTTGGAATTTGGAGAAGCCAATTAAAAGTTGATCATTCCCCCAAAACAAATTGGCACAGCTGGCACCTGCCACCTCCCATGTAGTCCCACTTGCTGAGAGCCTAGAACCCAAACTGCAGGCATGGGCGTTGAGGCTGCACTTCATAGAGAAGAGCAGAATTTTAAATTCAACGTATGTTGGAGTAGGCCATGTTGACAGACCCTCTATGAGTGCACTTTGCTTCAAGAAATCCCCAAATTTACTTTATAGGAGCCTGGGATTTCATGGAATATAATGTGAAAAACATTGTTTTTTAATTCAACCCAAACTCGGCTTCTTGAGGAATGGGGGGTGTCAATGACTTCCCATCTCTGTATCTCCACTTCTTACACAGTGCCTGGCATGTAATAGGTGCTCAGCAAACATCTGTTGAATAGAATTATTGGTCATTTAAGAGTAGGAAAAAAGGAGTATTGGAGAAAGACCCAAAGACAAGAGAGAATGGAAAATGACTGTTTCAGGGAAGACACATGAATGGAAGAAATCATTAATGAGGGTCAGATGGGGGAGTGAAAATACTTATAACTAAATTTGTGAGGAAAATAATCAGGCAGAGAGTATTCTATTAAAAAGGTATCTTACTGTAAATAGTCCAAGGTGACATTTATTATTTTGGAATACTGCTTTTGGGTTTTTCTCATTTTTATATTTTAAAAATTTTATCAGAGAACAAAGATTTATGATGTTCTCTGTTACGCTATACAATCCAAATTAAACAGCTTTTGGTGATGCACTGTACACTTTCTTAAGAGTATATCTTATAATACCACATTGTAGCAGAATCAAGCAATGACTGGCATTATTCACTGGGATCTGACCACTAAATAAATTTTTTTATGCAGAACTGTGATTTGTTTTTCACACTAACATCGCTAATGTTGAAGCACATGTGAACTCAATAAGACAGTTAGTTGAAAATGAACTTCAGTGATATGTTGGTAACGTATTTCTAGGGTGTTCTCCACCAGCAACAACCAATTCCCTAACTCTCTAGACACCAGTTGGATGCCCTACAGTTCACTTCAATCCTGACACTAACTACCCAGGGTTATTGTCAGACCTCACAGGTTTAAGGGGGTCCCACAGGACTGCCCTCACTTCAGATGCCAGCTGCAAGTACTAGGTCCCAGGTTACCCACAGATCTGTCTAACCTGGTTATAAAATCGGGGAGTTCCCACCACTCCCTTCACTTTATTTGCTAGAATGGCTTACAGAACTAAAGAAAACACTTTACTTCCATTCACCTGTTTATTATAAAGGACATAACTTGAGAACAACCAAATGGAAGAGATGCATAGAGCATGGAAGGGAGGGAGGGATTCAGGGGCATGACATCCCCCTAGCATTTCAGTGTGTTCACCGGCCCAGAAGCTCTCTGGATTTCACTGTTCAAGAGTTTATAGATCTCAATCTCCAACACCCTCCCAGACCCCCTTCCTGGGAGGCTAGTCAGGAGGTCTGATCACTTGGCCTTTCTGTTGACCAGCTCCATCCTAGGGCTGTCTCGGAGCCCCACCCCAAGTGACCTCATTAGCATAAACTCAGGGGCTCATTATGAATAACAAAATATGTTCCTATCAGGAAATTGCAAGAGTCTTAGCAGCTCTGTAGCAGGAACTGAGGACAAAGACCAAATATATTTTTGAATTATACCATACATATAAACAAAGATCAAGATTACAGAACTGTCAGGGAGTTAAGAGCCGCAGCTGTCTTCTAAGAGGCTAAGACCAGGGAATCTGCATTTGGAATGAGCAGCCCCAGAGGATCTAATGCAGGTGGCCCAGAGAACCAGGTCTGAAATACACTCTTTTTTAATGTCAACATTTTAAAGCTTCAGTCATTTTTTTATTTAAGGGAGAGCTGAGTGAGGTAAAGTTTTATTATCTGTGTCATTTATTCCATTTTCTTTGCCTCTGGTATGGGAAAATAAAACTTTTGTATCCTGAAATGTGTAGTCTGTTGGAGCCCGAACACCACTGTTAATTTAATTTTTGTCCTTAGGCATTGTGTCAGGATGGATTAGGTTTTGCCACCCCAGGGTATCTATGCCCCTAGGTATAGCTATGACTCAGACCCTGGCTGACAGAGGCTTCATCTCAACACATGTTTCTGTAATCACTGACAGCCAGGAAGATGTGGCAGGCTGCTCACTGGTTCATACAGTTTCTGCTGGGAAATGACATCACAGCGTACATTTCACTGGCAAGAGCAGATCATGTGGCCACATCTGAGTGTGGTAGTGCCACCATCTGCCCGGAATGGGAGAAACGTTTGTGAACCACAGGCTTCACAGGAAGTTTTCCAGACTCCTTTGGTCATTGTTATTTCTGCAAAGTGGGAGTTCCAAAGAATCGGCAAAGAGCCGGTCATCAAACAGAAATTGAGGAAAGTAGCTCTCTGCAGGGTTGGGACAGAGCACCAAATTACAACTATGAAGGAACACACAAGTAATAACTAAAGAAATGTAATTCCGCTGAGCCTAAGGACTCTTTGGCACATCTAAAAATGTGTTATTTTAGGCCCGGCTGGTGTAGCTCAGTGGATTGAGTGCGGGCTGGGAACCAAAATGTCCTGGTTCGATTCCCAGTCAGGGCACATGCCTGGGTTGCAGGCCAGGTCCCCAGTGAGGGCCACGCGAGAAGCAACCATACATTGCTCTTTCTCCCTCTCTTCTCTCTCTGAAAATAAATAAATAAAATCTTAAAAAATAAAAATAAAAATGTGTTATTTTCCCCAAGGTAGTGGGAACCACGTATGAAATAAGTTTATTTTAACAATCCTCAGCGCCATGTGTGTTCAGATTTCCTATTAACCCTCCTCAGAGTTAGGGTTCCAACAAACAGCAAATACTCAGTTTTGAAGTCCAAAGGATGGACTATGAGTGAGAAATGGCTAGGTCCCTCGCTGGAAAAACAAAGATCTTTTTTCAGCATAAAATATACTTTGATTTCATCATCTTTAAAAAAGAAAAAGTCTGTGTTTGCTGTCTCCTATCCCTGTCTCCCGATTCTCTCTTGGCCCCACTCCGGTCGGGCACTTTCTCCTACCACTTCTCTGGAGCTACTTGGCTCAAGTTCTCCAAAGGTCTTGTAATGTTATATCCAGCAGTCAGTTCTTTTAGTTCCTTATCTATACTCATAAGCAATTATGAGAAACTTCATAATTCAATCTCCCCCTCCCTACTACGCTGCTTGAAACATTTTCTTTACTTGGCTTCCAGAGTATCATGCCCTCTTAGTCTGCCTCCTGTTTCACGGTCCACTCCTCAGTCTCCTTTGCTGGACCATCTCTCTGACATCTTAATATTGGAGTGTTGATGACTCAGTCCTCGGAACCCTTCCTTCCTGTTTACACTCACTCTCTTGGTGGCCTCATCCAGTCTCCTAGTTTTAAATATTGCCATATGTGACCTCTCAACGTGTCCCGCTCAGACTTCTATCCTAAATGCCAGACTTGTGCATCCAACTGCCTTTGTGACATCGCCACTTACAGGCGTCTGAGGTTTAGCGCCTCCTGATCTTATGCCTTTAAAGTCAGTCTTCTCAGAGTCGTCCCATGTAAGTTAAGGACAACTCATCTCTATCAGTTGCACAGACTAGAACCTTTAAATAATCCTTATCTCTCTTTTTTTTTCCTTTCTCTCATACCCCACATTTGTCAGCAAATGTGATTTGCTCTATTTTCAGATTATACTAGAATTTGTCTACTGCTACCATCTGCTCCAAGCCACTGCCATCTCTCCTGGACTTTTACAATAGCCTACAAATACTGATCCACTTTCATTCTTTGCTCCCTTCAGTTTCCTCAACACAGCAGTCAAAATGACCTTGTTAAAAGCTAAGTTAAATCACCATCATTCCTCTGTTAAAACCCTCCAATGGCTACTCGTGTACCCAGACTAAAAACCCCATCACTGAGATGCCCTGCAAAGCCCAACCAGACCTGCCTCTCCATTGCTCATCTCTGCGTTCCAGTCTCTCTGCTTCCTCGTGTTCTTCCAACAGCCAGGCATACTCTAGCCTCAGGACCTTTGCACTTGCTGAAACTCTGGCGTGGACCATCTTCACCCAGACATTTTAACTGTCACTTTCACCTACGCAGATGTTACCTTCTCACAGAGGCTTTGCTGACCTCTGAAATTTAACCCCTTCAAGCCCACCTTAGTATTATTCCAGTACTCTACTGGAACAGCTGTCTCTTACCAGCTTTATTTTGCTCTATAGCATTTTTAAAACATAGTCCTGTGATTAGTTAAAATTCTAACATGCATAACAGTCTAACACATTTTACTTTACTTACATTACCTCCTTGTCACCCCTAAGGTGTATACTCCATGAGGGAGGGGGTTTTGTTGGCTGTGCGCCTGGCACGTAGTTAAGTGTTTAATTTTTAAAGTAAATGAATAGCAAGTGGGTGACCCTCCCTTTTTTTAAAAAAGATCTGGTCTCCTAAATATGAGCTGCTCAAAAAAGGCATTTAGGAAACAATGGTAATATCAGATTTCAGATGATGCAGTTGTGCTCCTGCCGTGGCAGCAAGTAAGCTTTTGTGTCTTAAGGAGTAAGTTCTAGATTATAAATCAGTTATATCTCATGATGTCTGTAGCAACTATTACACATTAAGTACCCAAGTTCGAATTAGGACCTGAAATAACCCTTATGTAAACTGTGTCAGTACCTAATTTGCTCCAATGTAGCTTCAATAATAAAACAGAGGGGATAACTGGGTCCTTACATGAGGAAAACCTCATGTATTTCATGTTTTTAAGAAGCTGAACTGACCATGTAGCTTATTTTCAGATTTTTAAATTAACTCACCAAAAACCCTTCCTATAGTAAACGCTATTTGACTAAGGGTAAAGATAAGGTTGTAAGCTGTTGAGTGAGTATTTCTGTAGAAAGCAGAACTAGGGGACTTATTCAACAGTCAATAGTAGGATAACATCTAATACCTGTAGATTTTTGGAAACCAAATTTAGATCTGTCCCCAGGTGTAGTTAAGAGGAGATGGAGGTCTTTTGTCCTGAGGTGGGTCTCTTGTAGGCAGCATATGTGTGGGTCATGCTTTCTTATCCATTCAGCTATTCTATGTCTTTTGATTGGAGCATTTAATCCATTTACGTTTAAGCTTATTATTGATAGGTACTTATTGTCTTTTTTTTTTCTTCCTGTGTTTCTCTCTTTTCCTTCCTTTCCTTAAAGCAGTCCCTTTAGCATCCCTTGCAGAGCTGATTTGGTGGAGGTGTATTCTTTTAGACTTCTTTTGTCTGGGAAGCTTCTTATTTGGCCATCTATCTTAATTGAGAGCCTTGCTGGGTACAGTAGCCTTGGTTGCAGGCCTCTGGTTCTCATTACTTGGAATATTTCTTGCCATTCTCTTCTGGCTTGGAGTGTTTCCGTTGAGAAGTCAGCTGCTAACCTTAT
>PVJI01015560.1:0-40792 GCA_004026765.1 Micronycteris hirsuta
GTATTAACATAACAAAAGACCCCTTTGTGCCTCTCATCACTTCGGAAATTCTAAGGGTTTTAGGAGCTCTGTGCCAGAAACAAGATGAAGGCCAAAAAAACATTTCTTATCATAAATCACAGTGTCACAGAGGGGCGTTTTGGGAAGGGCCATCGAGACTGGCATTGGAAGGGCTCTGCCTGCCTCTGCCAGTGGGACTATTATGGAGCAGATGCTCTTCCAGCTAAGGGGGAAAGGACAGCTCAGAAAATAATTCACTTAAAATATAAACTTATTTGGAACCTACTGGATCTTAGATATGAAAACTTCATTAATTTCTTATTCAGAAAATGTTTAAATGGATAGAATATTTCAACAAAGTTACACAATTACAGTGTTTGCTTCTGCTGGAAATTCCAGGGTTCTTGTTAATGGCTGATGTGGCTTTTGTCTGACCGGTAGCCTGTTATGCTATGAAACTGCTCCAAGTAACATGTTAACCGTGATACCCTTCTGGGTCCTCAGTACCACCGATGAGACGTCAGCTAAGCAAGTTTGGGACCACACTCTGGGTTCTCTCCTTATTTTTCTTCCAAAGTTTCCACACTCTCTTCACCCCACCAGAGTAAGGCTGCTGCACTGGTGCAGATGGAAACCTCCGATGGAGACTACAAGGCCCTTGGTGACTTTGTGCAAGGCCAGGGGGGTCAGGGTCAGCTTTACGGAAGGACTAACGGGGTGCGGCCCCTGTGAATGGCCATGCGTGAGCACTTAGGGCAGTGATCTTCAAAGCTTCTGATAGATTACAAAAAAGAATTTCATTAGATTTCTGTTTATAGCACGTTGATTTCTAATCTGTCATGATATTCATATCATTTGAATTTGGCGAAAGGTTTTCCAGACCACTGTCTTACTGGGCCTGGCTGTCGCCATCAAATGCCAGGACTACCATCAGCGTCAATAGGGAGAACACAACATTAGTTCTAGGCACTCACATTCTTGGCCTGTGTGCGGTTTGTAAAATATCAGTGACAAGAAAATCTAGAACATTCCCTTAGGACGCCACTGAGGGAATTTCCTGGCTATCATTCACCACCCTTTCTATACCTGATTTTATCTCTGGCTTTACTGTGCAGACAAGGGAAGCTCAGAGAAGTGGTTCGTGCCATGTCCGTGGGCAGAACCAGTGACTACGACAGGGGCCCAGAGTCAGGCCTCCCGTTCCTCATCTCTCTGCGAGTGCTGCTTTCACTATGTATGGTGCATTAAGCCACTGACCTCCTGCCTCATTCCTTCTCCACCAGGCTGTCAGACCCCACGCCATGGACCGCTCACCTCGGGATGTATGTGCAGGGGAATGCCAAGTTCGTCTCCCCAGTGAGAAGAATTGTGGTCCACGAGTACTATAACAGCCAGACCTTCGACTATGATATTGCCTTGCTACAGCTCAGCATCGCCTGGCCTGAGACTCTGAAGCAGCTCATTCAGCCAATATGCATCCCTCCCGCGGGCCAGAAAGTACGCAGTGGGGAAAAGTGCTGGGTAACCGGCTGGGGGCGAAGGCACGAAGCAGGTGTGTGTGTGGGTGAACGGCCATGCTCTTCCTCTCCAGATAATAATAACTGGCACTGATGCGGTGCCTTGGCGTTCATAGAGAGGCTTTTCATACATGGTCTCATTTGAGCCTTCTAACAACTCTGAGAGGGAGGACGGAGGACGGAGTTATTCTTTCTGTTTTATGATGCTTTACCTTTACCCCTAAAAGAAGCAGAACCCACCTCATAAGGGGTGAGGGTGGGGATCTATGAGCAACGCAGGACTGAATAGACAGCCCTTTAAACTCAGAGGTGTTTGCTAGGTATTCCCATGTAAAAGAGCAAGAAATTCTTTCTTATTTTTAGGTTCCCTTTTCATCCAAACAAGGGGCTCATTTTCATATAGGAGAGAATACACACACACACACCCCCCCCCCAGTGTCTCAACTCATAGACAGCTGTCTGGAGGACTATACAAGTATGTCTTGCACAGGAAAACTAACCAAGATGATGAGAGTAGGGGCTGAAATCCAGCCTACCCTTTGCTTCCCAGGCTGTGCATTCAGACCTGGGGTTCCATCAGCCTAGAATTGGTCTACTGAGAGGGGGTGGCTTTTAAAATTTCCTCCAACCAGAAGGGGCATCTTTTTCATTATGCACAAAGGTCTGAGTCTCTGATAAGGTAGCCCCACATCTGCCCTGCCAAGGTTTGCCATGGTCTAGGATTCATAGTTGATTCTAAATACACAGTGAAGAGAAAAATCCAAAACTCGGTGAATATCTGCCCAAGAATTAGTGCTAACACTTTCCCTTGACCTCCCAGACATCTCATAGTGGGCAGAGAACCCAGGTGGTGGGGGAGGAAGTGGAAGCTGCACAAACTTCCTCCCAGGACCAAACTGGAATTACAAGTACATTGCAGAAAAATCATCCTGAATAACCAACTAAAGATTCATTGTGGGCAGCTTCTCAAATGCTCACTCCCTTTACTTAGTTATTGAAGTTATGATCTTCACCACCAGTTTGGGCTTGTTGAAGGACTCAGTAGACCCATGGGGGAAATCAGCTAACTGCTTACATACTTGTAACCTATCAGGACTTTAATTATATTATCACATATCACAAGATGAAAGAGTCTACTCAACCAACTTGCTGTACAAGCATGTGTATATGTGTGAATTTTCTGAGCCATTTTAGCCACATAGGTTAAAAAGGAAGTGAAAGAGCTCTATCCAAAATGCTATGTGTTTATGGCTTCCAGGACACCCCCATATGTCAGTTATGCTTCCCCATTTGACTAGTAAGTATTGCTAATAACTGTTGCTGACTCACCGTCCTACTGAAAGCAGAAGACATGGCGAAGGAGAATGGCACAGAAGCTCAGGTGGTCGAGTCAGGCCTTGGGTTTGAACCCTGCTCTGTAACTTGCTAGTTGAGTGCCATCGGACAACTCCTTTAACCTCTCAAGCCTCCATGGCTTCATTAGGAAAAAAGGGATCAGAATAGAATTTATCTAAAAAATTGTTATTGAGGATGAAAGAAGATAATATGAGTAAATTGTTTAATAAGACTCTCAATAAGTATAGCCATTTCCATAATTTCTGCTTCCAATATGTTTTCCAGACAATAAAGGCTCCCCTGTTTTGCAGCAAGCAGAGGTAGAGCTCATTGACCAAACCATCTGTGTTTCCACCTATGGGATCATCACTTCGCGGATGCTCTGCGCAGGCGTCATGTCAGGCAAGAGAGATGCTTGCAAAGTAAGTTATCCTACCATTCCCTTACCTGACATGTTATACTTTCCATAAATACTTTCACATTTAACCTACACCACACTGGGAAACAACTTAGCTGGTGCTTTGCTTAATTCAGATATTAATTACAATCCAATTGTCTAAGATCACAGAAGGGTGATTACATAATTGGGTCTAGAAAACTCAGTTTTCTAGTCCCCATGTATCCCCCCAACATTTAGAGAATGAAGTCAGCATTTATCATTCTGCCATGATTTTCTTAGAATCAAAAACTAAAGAACAAAGCAGCACACACACCAGTATATGAGGGTTGCTACCTATTACTTAGCAGCAATCATTTACTTTGTGAAATAACAAGGTTTTATTCAATGATTCCTTTGACGTAGATTGAGGGAAAGGAAAGAGGACTGGGAGAAGTGACAGAGGACACTCATTGCCCCTGTCATCTCCTGACAGTGGTAAAGTTTGAGGTCACTTTTGGGGAGACAATGCTCTGAGCTTCAGATTCCAATCTATGCAGATATGCAAATGATTTCCAAAAAGTGAACAGGTGATTTATAGAATGAGGAGGACAGTGGGAGCTGCTCTCACATCTTTCCACAACCTAGCCGCCATGCCACAGAAACTCACCTCAGTATAATAAAGATTTCTACCTTCTGAACTCCCATTTTGTCGTAAGCACTGTGCTAGGTCCTTTATGTAGATTAATTCAAATTAGTCTTATATCTTCATTTTACAGAAGAGGAAACTGGGACATAGAGAGGGTAAATCAATTACCCAAGTTCACACAGCTGGTCAATAAATGCCTGACCTAGGATTTGAACACTTGTTTCTCTAATGCTAAGACACTATGTCCTGGGTGCTTCATACAGCTAGTCAATTGCAGTCCTTTTCCACCCAGCCACCAGGGGCTACCGGTTAAATTATACTTAGTAGAGTTGGTGAGGCAACAATTAAAAAAAAAAAAAAAGAGTCCATTTTCTCTACTAGTCAGAATTGACTTAAGTCAGGTTTACAATTGTAGGGGTGGGATACAAGTGCAGATTTCAAATGCTCTTTTATCTTTGCCTCTGAGCACATGACAGAGTTTCTTATTCTCCAAAATGAGAAAATAAAAATCTCGATATTATAATTTAATTGATGAATACCGTAGGAGTTACTTTCTTCTTTGAGTGATTTCCACTTTTGCTTTGTGGAGTTAAGATATCAGAAGGGACTCTCAAGTGAGGGTGATACGTCTGTGACAGCTGTGACAGTGACCTTAGGGCTGCCTCACTGGGCCTGGTGATGTGCACAGGGTGCCCTCTCCTGAGTTCCTTGGGACCACGCGCCAACCACTGAAGTGGCATGGGCCGCAGGGAGAGGTCAACCTTCCAAGGTAACCACGCCTCGTAAGGTCACTGTGAAGATTAAATGACCCAAAACAGTGCTTAGCACATAGCTCACATTAAATGTTACCTAATTATTATTATTACTATTGAGGTTTATTATTTGGGGGGCATATGTAAGAACTTTTCCCCTGCAAGAACATTCTAATGTTACTCTTGGCCTAAAGAATTAAGTTTCTTGTGATGAACACAGCATCTAGATTATAAGAAGAATTCTAAAATGACATTAGAAATTTCACATGGTTTTTTTCCTCTCTTTTTTTTGCACATTATTTCTTGACATTTGCCCAAACTGCATAGTAATTAGTCAAGCAAAAGCCTGACAGAATGGGAGTCTTGAACACAATCCATTAGATACGTTGATGACAAAATTAATGGCAAATGTACTCCATACTTACCTTATCTTTCTGTAGGGAGATTCGGGTGGACCCTTATCTTGTAGAAGAAAAAGTGATGGGAAATGGATTCTGACTGGCATTGTGAGCTGGGGACACGGATGCGGAAGACCAAACTTCCCCGGCGTGTACACGAGGGTGTCGAACTTTGTGCCCTGGATTCAGAAATATGTCCCTTCTCTTTTATAACAGTATAGGTCTGAGTTGTGACTGTAATTTATGTGATAAATTATTTTTAAAAGATTACAGTAATTATAAATAAAATGAGACACCTACTTTTTTTCTTCAGCAAACTTCAGATTGCATAGATTTGACATTTATTGAAAAGCAGAGAGATGTATTTTATTCCCTAAAACATTGGCTTAAGGATATAACTATTCATTCTCAAGCATTAAAGGAGACTGATTCAGAAATGGAAGAGTTATTAGATAATGTTATGCACTGAGCCTCTAAAATAAGATCAGAAATTGATGAGATGGTAAGATATTCATTCCTTATATTCCTCTTCAAGGTACAGCTACTTATAAGGTTTTAGGCAAATCTGATTTATTGAAATGACAAATTCGTTAAAACAACATGCCTGATCTTCAGTGTTCTAATGAACTTAAATACACAAAAAATGTCTCCTTCACAAATGCAAGTAAAGCTAAGCTCAGTTATCAACAGAAGTACCTATATTGTTGCTTTCCAATCTGGATCTGTCTAACCATATCATAGCGAACTCTGTTTAACCACGGCACATGGTAATATTATGTTCAGAGAAATTAATCAACCAACCAAGAGAACTGACAGTAATTTTCACTGAAAGATAGAATGAAGCCTCGTGGTAGTTGGATTGAAAGCACTTGCATGGCATTAAGGAAATGCAGTAATTCTGCTCAGCAGTTGAAAACAAGGGAATTTTTGAATGATTGCTTTGAAAATGAAATTTCTTAGAAATATTATCATCTGAATCTTGGTTCTTTTATAAAATTCCAATTGCCAAGAATTTCACGGACTTTTTGTAAACAACATAGTTGTAAACCTATAGTATGTACTCAGCACATCATAGTTATTGATTTGTCTTCATTTAGAGGGTTTCACACTTGATCTCAGAGTAACCTTTTTATTAACGGCAGTCAGGTAAACAGTACCACCAGCCAGGTGAAAACAGCAGGAAGGGGAAAAATGATACCTTTTGCTTTCCCTGGGACAAAGTCAGAATAATAATAATGCTATTTTTAATTAGGGTCCAAAATAATAAAAGTGGTTTTTGTAGGACCTCAGAAAATCTTAATATAACATTAAAAGGAGAGCGAGCAAAAGACGTCATCCCATGGATCAGGTAGAAAGGTTGAATTGTTGATATGATTTTCTTAAGACAGTAAATATTTTCTAGTACACCAAACAGATTTTGATTTGCTGAAAAACTGTTTCCCTCAGATAAAGGATAAATCATTTTGGATAAAACATTAGAGACCTATTCAGAAAGACTGATACCTTCCTGAATAAGTCCCCAAGGATTCAGTAAACTGGCTATGGCATAATACACTCAGAGGACCAAGTGGATCACTTAATTCCCAAAAGGGGACTCAGACACTGAATTCACTGTGTAGAAGAGCAGATTAGGCCAACAGTTCTTAAACTCTACCTTTATTTTGCTTGGTATTGCTGGGACCTAGATACTAGGTGAATTCTACTTTTTACTTTTGGTCATTTCTAAGAAGATTTGCTATTCAACAAAACACACCGAAACCTTGCATAAGTTTGTGAGCTCAGTTAGGAGAAGGAGGAGGTCTGGCGAGATTTATCAGGTTCCTCAGAGGGAGTTTTCACACCACACATACGTGGTACCACTCTAAACACTTGCTGGTGCAAATGTGAGACTGTACCATTTTCCTCAGCAGTGCAGAGGTGGGGAAAAGGTTGAGAAACACCAACCTAACTTACTTGGCTATTTCATGCCAAGATGTCTTGAGAACCTGAACTACATGGGAACGTCCACTTCATTCTTGCAAAGGTGCGAATACAGGCAAATCCTAAGACTGGCTAAGTTGGCAGAGTGGAATGGCCTTCCTACACTAATATAGGAGTGTTTTCAAGTGGGAAGAATTTGTAGGGACTCATATCCTTCTTCACAGGTGCCTTGAAAACTGCAAAATGAAACATCACAAGCCAACCAACTATTTCTCAGTTGATTTCTTTTTGATTAGCCTAAGGGGCTGACTCAATTTCTGATGTTCTGACAACACGTACGTACAAGCTGTTGTGTTTTCAAGAGCACAGATCTATTTGAAGGTAATATGATGCTTTGGTGTTTTGGTGATGTCACTTTGATGATGTTAGTTTATTCTGGGGGTTATAAAATAACCATTTGGGAAATTATTTGCTCTCAAAGAGGACAGAGGAAGAAGAGAAAGTACTATCACAAGAAAAGCAAAATTAAAAATCTTATATTGGTCTGCAACTCTTGGAAACAAGTATGTTTTAATTTTTTAATGTTATTTACATTTAACTCCTTGAAAAATAAAGAAATTGAGTCAGAAATAATTTTAAATTATATTAAAGATAATTATTTTGCAAGAACAGTGCATTTTTTAAAAGGATGTTTAAAGAAGTGTTTATGAAGGGACAATACCTTTAAAAATCTACCCCCATAAGAATAGATTTTGAAGAAATTGCACAAAGAAATCCAGGTAGAATTTGGTTCCTCATTCACTAATCCTTAACTTCCATCAAGAATTCTTTAATCTTAGCCCTGGCTGGTGTAGCTCAGTGGATTGAGCGCGGGCTGGGAACCAAACGGTCCCGGTTCGATTCCCAGTCAGGGCATATGCCTAGGTTGCAGACCAGGTCCCTGTGAGGGCCATGTGAGAGACAACCATACATTGCTGTTTCTCTCCCTCTCTGTCTCCCTCCCTTCCCCTCTCTCTAAAAATAAATAAAAATAAAATCTAAAAAAAAAAAAAAAGAATTCTTTAATCTAAACTCAGTTCTACCTCCAGGAAGAGAAACTTCTTTCTAATTTGCTATGAATTCTTAGTTTGGAGCCAGCCTAGGAGGATGAAAAGTCCTCCCATAGAGGTTGGGATGCTCGTCTGCATTCTAGGTCAGCTGTCTAGAGATGAAGAAATCGCAGTTACAAGAAATCAAGAACCGGTTGCAAGTAAGAATTTAAGTGGTTCAGGTAATATTGGGAGGTGTCAGCAAGTGTCTGTGATTGAGAAAATATAGTAGGACAGGAACACAAATTAATATTGAAAGAAAATGTATTGAATCAAGGGTTAATGCTGGATGCTAAAGGTCATGGGTGGGTATCAGTTACAAAGATTCTTATGCCCATGGAAAGTAAGGGGATATTTACTGAGTCTCTGCTAATAGCCGGGCACAGTAATAAATGCTTTGCTTTAATTGCTTCATTTAATCCTCCTAACTCTACCGAGTAGGACTTATTTTGCAATGAGGCAAGAAGCTCACATTAAATACCTTTCCCAAGAACACCTAGATTGTGAGAGTTCTAGCTCTGACTGTCCCCAATACCTATACTGCCCTGTGGATGCCAACTGCGTACAGGGATTAGGCTCATGGAATTCTGGAAATGTGGTCTAGATTACAAAATACAAAAACTTTGCTTTACCATACTCACAAGGTATGAGGAGATCTAGTTTTGAGTGTGTTTGTGACAGGGGAAAAAAATCTTTTTGATCCTCTAGGGGAGTGAAGATGATTTTAGGCATCTGTTCATGGAGAAAAGGTAGCTTGGAAGATAGCTACAATCCATCCGACAGGACAGAGGAAATCTCCCACTGAGGCTGGGATCCCTCGGTCAATGAGGGAACCCAGAGAAAGGTCGTCTGGGCCCTGGGAAAGACGGGAGTCCGAGTTTGAGAGGTCTTGGTGCTGCTGGTCAGGGCTTGGGCCCTGGGCCTAGCAAACCATCACTGCTGAGCGTATTATTCAAGTTAATCACTTACAGGGGACACTGTGCTGGATGCAGAGCTCAGTACTGGGCATACATAGATACCTCCAAAGTTTAACCAATAAAGAAGAAATACAAGAAAAATTTACTGGTCATATTTCACTTTAGCCATTCTGGCCTCTTTCCTTATTCTCAAAGACTAAAAGTCAAACGGGTTCCAGGGTCAGGCCCTTCGTCCTGGAGTTCCCTATTCTTTCTGCAGTCTAAGCAGCTAAATAACTCCCTTACCACCTTTAACTCTTTGTTCAAATTTCACCTTGAAAAAAAAATAAGGCATCTTTAATATATAACATTACGTTAGCATGAGGTGTACAAGATAAGTAGTTGGTATTTGTATAAAATGATCACAGTAAGTCAAGGTAATGTCTGTCTCCATACATAGGTACAAACTTTTTCTCACAGTATAACTATTTAAAAAATTTAAATATTTTATTTTACTTTGATTTAACCTTTGTTGTATGTTTTCCCATTACCATTGAGCCCCCTTAGACTGTCCTGCCCACCGCAGTCACTACACTGTTGCCCATGCCCATGAGTCCTTTTCCCTTTTTCCTCTGTCCCTGCGCCCACCAACCTCACCCCCAACCCCAGCTGTCTCTCAGTCTTCTCAGCGACTTTCAATGCAATGTAGTGTTATTAATTATAGTCACCACACTGGACATTACGTCCCAGGACTTATTTCACCTTCCCAATGAGGTGTAACGTGATCTCCTTATTTACAGTTGCAACTCTTTCCCTTCCCCAGCCTCCACAGCTCGGCGGGCACTCCAGCCTCTCTTCCTCTGATTTACATTTTTGTCCACAGCACACATTGCCTTTCAATATTCTAGAAACATTATTAAGTTTGGTTCCCTCATTAAATATAAGCTTCATTTATGTTCAGCTATCTCCTCATATAAAACTTAAGTACCCAGAAGAATGCTTGACATGTAGCCAGCGCACAATACTACTTGTTAAGTGAAATTGGACAAAATATGTGACATATTAAGCCCAAGTACAATGGGTAGTGGTTGCAGAGAAAAGTATAGATAACTTTTGGTGGAGGAGGGGAGTCAGGGAAGGTTTAGTAGAAAAAAACCATGTCTCAGCTAGGATTTCAAGGTAAATAGGTGTTGTCCACGCAGAAAGTGGGTGGGACTGGGAGGATAAGCATTTCTAGCAGAGCAAACATCACGTACAAAGAAGTGGAGGTGGCAATAAAATAGGCTGGGGAAGGGCCTGCCAGGAAGAGGAATCCCGTCAGACCAGAGGGGTCTACTGACTATTGAACGTCTGAGAGGAGAGACTACTTGTCAGTCATTGCAGGGAAAGGGATATATTCAGGTTCTTCTCTCTTTGCACCCCAGATTCTGTGCTCCGAGCCCCGGGAGGCAGGTACCCGGTCTCCATGCCCAGTTTCTAGTAGGAGTCTCAGGCAGGAGACTGGCAGTTTGGGAGAGAGGTGAGAATATTTATTCTTCCCTGCCAGGCTGCAGTTCTGACAGTGGCCACAGCTTTGGTGACTACAGATTCTCTCAGGAGGGTCCTCCTCAGTGGTCTAGTAGGCCTCAGGGTGTGGAAGGCTTTCTGCTGGTGCTAGTCCTTAGGGGTCTCAGCACACCCTCTTGGTTTCTTTAACCCTGCTCCTCCGTAAAAGAGTTTCCAGCTGAGCATGTGGTTGATTCCTGCAGGATCTGCCTCTAATATAGAAAAGCAGAGAAAGCAGAAGTCAGGGCAGACCAGCAGCTGAGCGGCTGCAGTCAGCAGGGCCCTATCAAGCAGGCGGAAGGAGTCCAAAGTCCAGATGACCTGGCAGCAGGTACTAGACAGCTAGACACCTAATATCCAGGCGGTGTCTGAACAGGCAGTGAGGGTGCCAGACTTTTTGGACACAAGTCAACACCTTCTGAAGTGGAGCTCGTTTATACGTGTCCCGTCCACACTGCAAGCTGCTCTCAGTGTGTGTGGGGACAGGGGTGGGAAGCAGGGAGGCAAGCCTGCTCTGAACAGAAGGTGGACGGAATCAGCATATACCCAGCTGAGCAAACATAATTCCGGGCTCCCGAAACCAGGAGTTGTGAACTATGGATTGTGTGTGGGTGTGTATACTTTTCCCTCAGGGTGTGTAGGGGCATGTATGTGTGTGTGTGGGGGTGGGGGGGCTGTCTGTTACTCCTCTTCCCAAAGGCAGAAAATAATAGCATTTATGAATATTCGCTATGTGTCAGTCATTGTTCTGAGTGTTTCACTGACATCCATTTACTCCTTGAACCCTGGCAACAACTCCATTAGGTGGGTACTAATGTTATGCCAACTTTCCAGATCAGGAAACTAACGCCCAAGGTCTCACAGTGAGGAGCCCCGTAAGACAGAAGTCACTTGGGCAGTCTGGCTCCAGGGCCAGCTGTCCCCTCCACCACGGACACGGTCTCTGCCTGCCCCTGAATTTGTAAAAGGCAGGCGTGTGTTCTTGTGTATTACTTTTCACCTTCATAGGCTCGGACCTCGCACGATGCCGGCAGCAAAAGCTGCTTCATAGTTATTTGCTGATTAAAGGAACGAACTTTTGCTGGGCAGTGAAAGCTGGGTCAAGTCCCAGAAACAGACAGCTCCTGGCGGTGGAATGCCAACGTTCTTCGGCGGCACGGCGCTGCCAGGCCGTCAGTGCCACAGCCCTCCAGCGAGTCAGCCCGTCGGCTCGGCTTCAGCTTCCTAGCAGCAAGAACAGGGAAAGGCAGTGCAGGCAGCGCCCTGAACAAACCAGAAGAACAGCTCTCCTCTGCTCCGCTCCGGAGCCCACGGCCCCGCCCGCAGCCTGAGGTCCTCCCCCCTACCCTCCTGCACCCGCCCCCCACCCGCCCCCCCTCCTGCACCCGCCAGCCCCGTCCCACCCGCCCCGGGGTGGGGAGCGAGCCACCCGGGAGGCAGCTTTGGACTTCGCACCCTCGGGTGCGCGCTGCCTGTTTCCCCGCGGCCTGTGTAGCCCTGCTCTGCCGTCCATGGAAGGAGCCAGGGCCCCCTTGCCCGGAGATGAGTTGGAGCTCTCGGAGGTCCAGAGGCAGCAGGACGAGCGGACGCCTCTCAATGGAGCCGTCCAGATCGTCCCTTTACCGGCCGAGGAGCCAAGTCCAGCCCAGGTAAGGTCTCTTGGCGCGGTCCGCGTCGCCCGAGCGCACCCGGATCCGGGCTCCCCGCCAGGACCCGAGCCTGGCACCCGCGGTGTCGGGTTTCCAGCCCGTTCTCTCGGCGCCACCGACGCTGGGTACGGGTGGTGCGCGCAGGAAAAGTTCTCAGTGGAGCGACACCGGAGCGCCCTCCAGCCTGAGCCTGAGCCTGCCCAGGCCCCTCTCAGCTCTCCGGCCCCCGTGGAACTTGCAAGAATCCTACCTAGGAGGTGCGTGGCTCCTCTCTTCCGAGAGAGAATCCCCAGAGAAAGAGGTGATTTTTAAAAAGTTCTGTATCTTTGAATTTAGTTTTTCTTTATCAAATAGAGAGAACTAGAGCGATAGACGGCATCTTCTCCTTTTCTTCAGAATCTGTTGGCTTCCCTTTTTACTACCTTGCCACTCCCTCCCACTGCCCTCCTCTCCCCGACCGTCCACCACCCTCAGCCTGGCGCACACCTGCTAAACACACACTGGCTGTCTTTAACCAGTGTGGCCGCTTGATTTCACAGCAAGAGAGGTGGCGAGAGGGGAAACGGCAGCAAGAATAAGAAGGGCTAGGGGGACGCTATGACATTATCCTGCTCAGCTGAAGAGAAACAATTTAAAAGTTTTAGTCCCAGAGAACCGGGTTGCGCCTCATTTGCTTCAGCCTCACCTCAATCTCTAAGGAAGTCTTCGGTAATGTTTCGGTCGAACTCCTTTCTCGAAGGCGTAGCAGTGACGGGAGCATTATTCATTCTCATCAAATGCTTGTAAAACAGCAGAGACTTTGAATACACAGCCTTGTACCTTGTGATTAACCTTGAAGGCTGGCTTGAGTTTTGCTGGGTACATGGAACTCCCCGTGTACCTGGTTCCATCCTGATACTTCTACTCCACTCCTCCTCTCCCGCCCTTTGGCTGCTCACCTGTTCCTTTCGGGAATAAGCAGGAAATTCCAATGGTGAAAGCATTGATTTTGCTTCCACGTTGATTCCTGGAAAAATTGTGAAGTCTGCTTTTGTAGACCTACAGGCACCCTGGAGAGTAACTTGGTACCTTATATTTGAAGGACAGATGAACACCGTAGAAGAATGAAAGTTGGAGGACGATGGCCTAATCCTTGTGCGAGTGGCCACAACCGTGGGCTTGCTATGTCAGCCCTCCAAGGAAGTGTGTAGTAGGAATGCGAACTGGGAATACTTGCCTCGTGTTAGATAGACCCAAGACACCCCAAAGACTTCATGGTTTGGGAGCAAAGCCAGAGATCCTGGTGACAGCTTCACCACTAAAAGATGTGTCCTGGGGCACGGCGCTAAGGTCTATACTTCCCCGGCTCTCCCAGGGTGGAATGCAATGTGGTGGGTCTCCGTGAGCCCTGGCGGTGTCGTGATGCAAACAGTGGAATAGAAGAAAATGCCAAACACGTGTAGGGCATCAGCATTTTACAATTGTTTAGCAGCTGCTTAGTATAGATTGCTCTTTCATGTTCTAATTACTTCCTCCTGAGTCAGGTATAGACAAATATCCTAGAGTTCCTTGTGAATTTGCTTTGTAAGTCATGGAATAGGAAACTTGTGTTGAGCGACAGAATGGCACGAAGGTGAAGGGTTCATGAGCACTGGGAGGGCATTCTAGAAATGCTTGAATGGGAAAAACTTTTTAAAAAGGGAAGAAAGAGGAAAAAACCCTTATCTAAGGTGTTAATCTTTTTTCTTTGGTTCTATAGAATACATTGAAGTGTATTTTAAATTGAAAAGTCAATTAATGTAGAGTTCTTAAAAGTTGGGTAGCATAGCACAAGGTTCAGATTCAATGAGTTGTTCAGAATCTAGGGCAGGAATCAACTGGCTTTTGTGCTTGGATCAACAAGTGGGTTCAGTCCCACAAGGGAGATTTTTAAAGTACAGATTTTCCTATGGACTAAGAAAATTTTCCTAGATCTATGTAATATCTGCCCCTGATTCAGCCAAAGAGAAGAAAAGCTTTTTGTCTCTACGAGATAGGCAGTCCCGCCGTCACTGAAGGACCTTTGTCCTGGTTTGGACTCATATCTGTAGAGGGATGTGAATGTCTCAGGAATGTTCAGAGGAAAGCCACACGAATTCTTGAGTCACTTAGTGCAATCATGGACTGTAAGATGCAGTTTGCAAAAAACGGCAAGGCACCTTGCAGAAGAACCTACCTGCCTGTGGCTTCTCATCATGACCTAAAATTTGGGCAAAAGGATGAAGCAGCCAGTGAAGGAGGCAGTGGTCTTCGCGATCCGGTTTTGAGGGGAGACAGACAGCACCGGGAGTGCACACCTGCTGCGTCAGTGACCCTCTGCCCTCAGGGCACAGTGGACTCTCCTGGGGCCACTTCTGAGAAATACTAGTTCCTGGAATGATTCTAATGTGCAGACAGCTGAGAAACACTGGACTCTAGTGTCGGGTTGGGAATGGCTGACAGATCGTTTTACAGGGACTTAAATTCTGTAAAGATTAATCATGCAAGGGACAGTGGTGTGTGCCTTAGGGCTGGTGACAGACAGGGTAGGGGGCCAGGCCATAGGATGGCAGCTTTGGGCTGGACAGGAAGAGGCACTCCCTACAGATGAGGGCTGTGTAATTCTGAGCTGACTTCTCCAGGAAGTGGTCTCAAACCACGGGGATCTTAGGTTTATCACCTCTAAGGGACAGAGTAGGTGAAGGCACAAGAAACCAAAGAGGTACATGGATGCTCGTTCTGTGACTCCTTTGAGACGCAGGACCATTTTGTACTAATCTTTATGATCCTGGCTGCCTCTCATATCAGAACTAAAATGACGCATATCTTAGGAACTCTGAAAATAGGAGATATATTTCTGTGCCCTGAAAAATTAAAGTGTCCTTGTCCTGTGACTTTTTTCCCACATGCCTTACTGAGCCCTTGCCTTTGGCGACTTTGGAGCAGTTGTCCATCCTCATCTTTGGCTGGAGATGAGATGTGGCTCTGTCTCTGGACCCCAGAAACAGCTCTTGAGGGTTTTCCTCTATCTAGATGGTCCCAGGGCAACCAATCCAAAGAGTCAGCACAGAGTGCACTTGGGTGCTCTAAAGTGTGACCTACCTCTACTCTGGAATTTCTTAGGGTATGTTCTTAAAATCGTTGGGGCCCTCTGTAACTCAGCAATACATCGTTAAGTGCCTGTTATCTGCATGGGGCGCAGGAGTGGGATGTAAGTATGGGGAAGTTTAAGAATCATCCTTCCCTTGATGTGGTTTCGCTTTACCCAAGGAAAGAAGGCCAGTATATGTTTGTATTTGGACATGAAAGCAGACAAGACAGCGGCAGATGAGTTGTGCAGACAGCGCATGTGCTGGGATCTCGCTCCGTGGGTGCCGTGGTGGGGAGGCCGCCACAGAAGGACAGATCTGACTAGAGCCTCAGAGAAGAGTGAGAAGGCCTCAGACCAGAGTCTCAGACCTGGCAAAAGCAATTGCTATACTTTGGGAAGTTTAAAATTATAAACTGGGGCCTGCCCCACCTCCCTACAACCTGGTCCCCTAGGTCCAGGTAGGACCCGGGTCTCTGTAGTTTAAGTTTCTCCTCAGGTGATTCTGACTGCAGCCAGGCTTGGGAACCTCTCACTGAGAATGTTTGAACTGTACAAACGGTTCAAACAGGACAGTTTTCCTTCCTGATGGCCACCACCAGAATCACGATGGGAGAGAAATTGATCAAGCTGTCAGTCAATTTGAGAGCAAGCGTCTGGAAGTGCCTGCAGTTGCTTTGTGGGACAGGCGAACACTCGGTAATGATTCCTTTGTTGAGGTCCTGGTATTTGTTTAGCAAGTGTTTCATGTACATGATCTCTAGTTTTTACAACATCCCAGTGAACTACATTTATTATTTATGTTTTACCGTTGAGGGCATTAGGGCTGGGAGTTTTAGGAGCTTGCTGATGGTCGCCCTGACTTTAAGTGGTATAAGTGGGGTTGGAATTCTGATACAGAAACACACTTTCCCCCCTTCACATCCCATTATTTCCCATGGTGTCTGTGTAGGAATTACCTAATGGCCCAGTGGGAAGTAGGAGAAGGGCCAGGGCATCTTTCAGGAGCAGGTGGCTGTGCTGGGAATGGAGGCAGCCCCACGGTCACCAGACTTGTTCATAGCCTGGAGTTCTGCACAGTGCCACAGAGAGCGCCCCAGCTTTGCAGTGACACACAGCAGGGTTTAGTCCTGGCCACTGTCTCTGAACTGCATCTTTGAAATGGGCTAAGCCTCCCTTGCAGGGCTGTTAGGATGGAGTAAAATGGTGTTGGCTGTAATTATTTTATTTGACCCCACACTATGAACCACTAGGCCCATTACAGCTTGTTTCCCGGTGTCTCTCCTCCCCTTCCCTTCTCTTCCCTCCCCTTCCCTTCCTAGGCCCTTATTACATAGAATCGGGGTCACTGCAGGAGCTTCTTAGCTTTTTCTTGAAGCTAAGTCACTCTAAACTACACATCACCTTTCTTTGAATCTTTAATTCAGATTTTGTGTTTCAGAACCTTCATCAGGTTCCCAGTACACACTGGCTAAGTCCAAACTGCTTTGGCAGCATTCAAAACCTTCTCAAATATGCACCAACCTTTCACTCTCTCTAATCTACACTCACATTACTTGCTCCCGAAACCCGAAAATTAATCTGATGTGTCTCTTGTCCGTTTCCATTATGAATCAACACCAAGGATGCTCTTCCCCAGGTTTGGAATACTTTTCTCTGCCTGTCCTGCAAAATCCTGCTTTTTCCCCGCCTCTGAGCCTCTAGGCCATTTTGTGCTACCTTTTTTTGGAAGTTCCTTTCTACCCCTTTGTAAACGTGACTCAGTAGGATGTAGTCCCCTGAGATCAGGATCCTGCTGCCTTCGCTTCTGTGCCGCCGCCCGTGCTCCGTACTCAAACGTGCTTGTTGAAACCGAGTGGCCACCTCACAGTCTCCCTCTGCTTTCCAGGCCAAGCAGAAAAGCCCTTGGAGCTCCTGCAATAGGAAATTGTTTGGAAAGTGTAAACTGTGGATGGCCATCATCTCCATTTTCGTAGGTCTCATTATAATGATCATCATAAGCTTGTGTCTTATGAAAGGTAAGAGGACTTACCCTTGTCTAAACCGATGAATTTAAGGCAACTTGTTTGCTGCTTATGGCTTAACACCGCAGTGGTGTATGTACTCATCGCTGTTTCATTATTTATAGTCTGAGCTTAAAACTGCTTTGAAATATGTTATATGGGTGGGAGAAATATATGATTCTTGTTTGTCATTCATTTTTTAAGCTCCTGAAGTAATAGGAACACTGTTGTTTTACTTTAAACTCTGCCCATTGGATCCTGAAGATTTCTTAAATTTTTAACTTATTTAAACACTAATTTATATCTCTAAACCTGCATGTTTGACTTTTTCCTAATAATTTGTTTAGTGAAAGTAACTGTTGTACTTTCAATAATGAATTAATAATTGTTGTTATTCAATAACAAATAATATATTTGAAAGTTTTAAAAACTTTATATAATTATGTACCTCTAAGTTGTCATTATTTGAACTTATTTTGGAAATAACTGTTTATTATATTTATGTTGTATATATGTACAAAACAAAAAATTAATATGATGCTAACTATATATTTTACATACATTATCTCATTTTAAAATTTGTTATTATGAATGTAAAAGTTTCATGTTAAGTTATTCATAAAAGTTATTCATAGTATTGATGTTTTGTAATATTTTCTTTTTGTCACTTGCATTTTAAAAACAATTTGGGGTCAGATTTTTTGGTAATCTTGTCGCCTACCTATTTTGTAAGATTTTAATGATTTTGAGATCATTTTGAAAATTTATGAAAAATTATTTGTCAACATCTTAAAAAACATTTTTTAAAACTGAGGTACCAGTGAGATTGAGCACTCTGTTAGTTTCAGGCATGTAACATGATTCAGTATTTGTATGTAGTGAAATTAATCACTGCAATAAGTCTAAAAGCTTCGTTTTTTAATGACCTCACGCGGTAGTCTTCCCTGTCATTTTAAAGTTTTTTAGGTTGTTACCAATTTTTTATGATGATCAATATTAAGGTTTTTATGATGCATAAAAATAGCACCCTCCAGTGGTCAATCATTTCAATTTCAAAACAGGAAGGAAGAGAACTGCTTTTCTGTGTATACATGGGAGTGATTGTAGGGGGAGGGGCCTCTTCTGGAGCTGGGGTGCTCTTGAGGGTTGGTCCGGACAGGGTCGGGGTTGACTGAGTCAGACTCTCCACAGCAAACCCAGGCATAGGATGAGAGCAAGCAGGGGAGCGCTCGAGTCTCTGTAGAGGCCACCCTGGGAATTTTCCTCAGGAACTGCATTTGCCATGTACCTCCTGTGCCTCCTCCTCCTCCCAACCCCTTTAGCTGCTTTCTCGAAGTGTTGCGGCCCCGAAGGAACAGGAGAGAACACTGATAACGTGCCAGCTTCACACTGGCAGCATGTGAGTTTCTCTGGCCGGCCCCGTGTCTACTTCCTTAGGACACCGTTGAGGTGGGATGGGTGATTCTTTGAGGCCATAGGCTGGTTTTGAGGTGAGGAGGAGTTAATAAGAGTTGCTAAACCTCCCCATCATGCTGAGGACTGCAGTTTTTGTGTGAGCATTGGTACTCCCTCTTCCCTTCAACTCCCACCTGTGGATGTGGAAACTGTAGCTGAGTCACACAGTCTTGTTCTGTCACGACCAGTGGGTGCCAACCTAAAAGCTGACAGATTTGCCTGTTGGCGTCTGGGGCCTATAACAAAAGATGATGCAACAGATCTAGGTGCTTTAGTATCCAGGGTTCTAAAGCACTAGACTCAGGAGCTGTCCTCCATTATCAACGGTTATCCTGCTCCTTCAAGTCACAGAGAGCAGTC
Organism: Micronycteris hirsuta; assembly: GCA_004026765.1. Taxonomy (NCBI): domain Eukaryota; kingdom Metazoa; phylum Chordata; class Mammalia; order Chiroptera; family Phyllostomidae; genus Micronycteris; species Micronycteris hirsuta. The sequence goes on from PVJI01015560.1 coordinate 19,029, forward strand.
TGCCGAGGAAGGCATTCCATTTCCCTCAACAGTTTCTCAGGGAACATCAAAGTCCACAGCGTGGTACTCAGGGAAGAACTTTTTAATGCTTGCAGTACAAACATTATTTCCATTTGGTTAGAAAATTGTCTCATTAAAAAGTTAGTGCTGTAAGAGAGATGTTAAAACTTTTACTTTTGAAAAATTTTTATTTTATTTTACTATTTTTCACGTAAACCTTTTGTTTTTATAAATAAAGCATTGTGGCTTGGATTTTATGTCACATTTACAGATAAGGAACCCTTCTAGGCCCAAACAGGTAACAGCGAAGCTACTCCTGCTGGAAGGGACGCATGCCCACATGTACGCTAAGCCTGGAGAGCCCAGACTCGATGGCAGAGAACACCATACACGTAGCCTCCAGACTAGGTCAGTGGAAGCAGAGGAAGAGCAGAAGACTGGGCAAAGTCCATGCAATCACCAACTAATTTCTTCACCTTTATGATACAGAACCAACTAAAAGTTGTGTTCTTTCTAGATTAGCTAGAGGTAGGTGTCCTGATCATATAGAATGAGACTTTCTCCCATTGTTAACAGTTAGGCTCAGGGCATTCGTACAGAAGGATATCTATGGGCAAATGCAGAATGTTAGAACAGCCAAGAGGACACTTTATAGATAGTCTTTTTTCTTCAGATATCAGAAACTTCCACGTCACAGCAGTACATAAACGCTACCTCCCAAAGGCTTAGTCCAAAAACTTCTCAACATTTACACCAAACAAGGTTCCCTGTACTTCTGGCATCATCTGCTGAGCTACGAGATTTAGCTGGCTTTCTCGGGTGTTGGAAACCTTTATTTTACACTCCTCATTATAGATCTCAACTCTGCCAGCTACCTTCTCAGGCAGGTAGGCCTCCTGAGCAATTTGGACATCAACATCTTTTTTGGTGGCTGTTTTGTACATAGGGATAACTTTTTGCACTGCAGCCTTTACCAGCAGGAGATCCTGTGCAGCAACAAGCAATCATCTGGGGCTCCAGTAACTGGTACATGTCCTGGAGGGCCAGTCCATCCAGCAGCACTTGGTGCCTGGTTGTATCTTTTACCACCTTGCTGAGTCTTTGTTTTGCTTCACTTAGTAGGTGTATAATAAGGTCATCTCTCACTCTGGGGACTTTGAGTCTTGCTTGATTCATCAGGTGGGACATAGGAATTTTTTTCTTCTGCTCTGTCTGCTTTTCTCTCTTCTCATGGTATTCCATAATCTTCAGTTTCTGGGTTTGCACAGGATGACCTTTCTCCTTGTTGAACTCTTCTGCTTTTGCATCTATTTCTTCTGCTTTTGCATTGGCTTCTTGTTTAATAAGAGCATCATATGCTTCAACTGTTTTTGCATGTCAGGATTGCTGAGGGCCGTGGGGAAAACAATGGTAGGCTGGTGGACAACCAGCTCGAGTTTAGGCTTGAAGGAGATGGTGGAAGGAAAGGAAAAGGAAAAGCCCCAAATGTTTACTTTTTTTTAAATCAGGGAAATACTTTTATTTTACTTAGCACCTAGCCCTCAGGGGTTCGGACCTGTGTGAGAGTCATGACAGGTGGGATGAGGGTGCAGCAGGTACCGATGGGGCAGCAGCAGGGCTGCTCTCTGTGACAGTCTCAGCTGCACCCGGAGCAGCTCTGTAGGCACTTCTGGGATGTCAGTCTGTGATAATCAGCCGTTGCCTAGTTGTCAAGCCCACTGATAGGAATCAAATATTTGTGGGACTTCTGGGCACTGTGTGGAAAACGCTGCCGTGTGGGAAAGAGGCATTGCTGGGAGTGCCAAGGGCTGTGCCTGTGGCCGTCTGGGCTCATTGAGAAGTGAGGTTCCCCAGGACTACGTTTGCCATTCGCCTCTTCCTTCCCTTCCTCTCCACTCCTCCGTCTCACGTCTCAGGCTCTGGAGTTCTCAGACTGAGGCTCGGCTGCAGAGGAGTTAGTAACTTTGGAGCTGGAATGGACTCAGAAAGGGACAGTACATGCATCCCAGAATGGGTAACTAGCCAGGAAAGAGACAATGGAGCACCCAGGGCGAGGCGCCCAGTGGGGTGATGTGTCTTGTCACTGACCTTGTTAAGAATGCAAGCAGAGCAACCCGCGGTCAGTTTTATTATTATTTTCTCTGTAAATTGTGCACCCTTATTGTCTGCACGTGGGGTGGGCCCTCCTGCCACCCTGACTGTGGCATGTCATTGGAGCAATGGCACATTCAGGGTCGCGGCTCAGTTTGAGGTGCTGAGCCGGGCTGTGTACATGCTGTGAAGGAGGAGCTAGCACTCTCTCAGGCTCGCAGTAGGCAATGAAATAATTGTAAATGGAGAATTTCATTAGCAGGGCCCAGGGAATCCTGTTGAATTCAAGGTCTTGAGGGAAAAGGTTAGTATGGATTCTCTCCTTCTCCCTAAGGAATGATCAGTTCCTCGGCGTGAAATCTGAAGGGAGAGAAAGGCTTCCTTTCTCTAAGTCATCTTCTTTCTGGTTCCTTTGCAGAATCGGCGCAGCGTCCTCAAGGGTCTGTTTTCTTTACTAATTTGCCCAACCAGGGAAGAGAGAAATGCTGAGTAACACTGTACTAATGAAACCTTCCTTGGTTGGTCAAAATATTTTAAGTGTTATAAAAATCAAACTGTAACAAGTAAATGGATGCTTAGAAATATAGTTTAAACACTAGGAATCCCTATGTGCTGTCCCACAGCATTGTGGGTTTCTGTCAGAGCCCTTTGCTCTCTAACACGCAGGCTTTTCCATGAGTGGGGACGCTCTGGTACCAGGATGTAAGCGGGGACTTTCCAAGTGATGCTGTATTGAATGGGTTTATTTTGCCTGTGGGTTGGAAAAAAGAGCTCCATTTTATAATATCACAGGTCTTGGCAGGCAGACAGGTTGCACGGGGTGATGCTCCCTGGTGTTGGGTGACTCATGGAAAAATCCTTGGCAGACAGACTTAGCAAGCTCCAAGTTACCAAGGTCCGTGGGGGCAGGAACATAATAGCAACTTTGTAGGCCCAGTGCTTTGAAATTTTCTTTGCATTTTCACCTGTTCCTCTTCCCCTCAAGTTGCATACGTTTCGCCACCCTCCCATGACTGACCACTTCTCCTGTGCGCGCCATGGAGTTCTCGCCAGCTTGTTCTGACTTGTGGACCTTCAGACAGATCCGTCTCTCTAAGCATCCTCAGACTCTTCTGACCTTGGGCTTCTTTAAGCGTGCTAGCGCCCTCTCTCCTTCAAAGCAATCTTCCATCAGAACCTTGCCACGTCATCTAGGTATTTTTCTCTTTCTCTCCTTTCACTGGCAAGCTTTTAAAGAGATCTGCATTTGGATCTTGCCTCCTGTGCATTCCTAAACCACTTCTATCAATTGGCCCCGAATTGTTCTTCCCAAGGTCACGGGCAATTGCTTGATCCTGAAACCTCATGAATGGCCCCTTTCCCATCTCCTGACCTATTTGCAGCCTTCAGCTCTGTTAACTGTCATGTACTCAGAACGCCCGGACTTTGTTTAGGTCTCCTGCTCTTTCTGCCTTTGACCTTCTCATGTGGTGCATGAGGCTTCTATTCGGCTGTCTTTTGTATTCTTCACTCTTCCCTTTGGGAGCTCCTTTGCTCCTCCATTAATAGCCATCTCCTCTTGGAGGGGACGCCTAGGTCTACATCCACACACTTTTCCTGAGTTTTAGTCTTACATTTTGCCGGACATCTCTACCTGAAAATAAACATCACCGTCTCCATCATTATGCACGTGAAACAACAATTCACACGTGTCCTCTCTCTGAGTCAGCTGACCTTTGTAGTTGCACAGTGAATCATGAGACCAGGTTTATTCCAGCCCTGCCAACATCCAGTTCTGGGAATTCAGGTAAATTCTTCAACCCACTTGACCTCAGTTTCCACACTGGTAAAATATAAATGATTCTGAATCCGAGTCTACAAATGTACTCAGCCCTACTACTGAGTAGCTCAATGGACCTGAACAACTTATGCCTTTTTTCTAAGCCTCAATATCTTTATTTTAAAATGAAAACATTGATATTTAACTTACAGGGTTGATTTGAGAATTACTTGAGGTAATATCTACAAGTGTTGTCTGTACATAATGCTTTATATAGTAGCCGTCACTCTTCCTGTTACCCAGGCTTGATACTTTGGAGCATTTTTTATTTCTTCTCCTCTTCCATATCTTGGTAATGACCAAGTTTTATCAGTCATTTCTTGGTAGTGTTTTCATGGCAACTTTCATCATGACTACCGGTTACTGCACGGCGCCATGCCACACACTTTACAGATGTTGGTTCTCAAGTTCGCCATCACTTACAATGTTGGACTTGATGTTTCTGTTGTAGAAACAGCTTCAGAGTTCATTTAAGTGATTTACTGAGATCACATGGCTAATAAATACCTGGACTGGGATTCAAACTAAGTCTAGCTACCTTTGAAGTCAGCTCTATGTCTACTCTCCTGGGCTTTCTCTGTCCTTCCCCCTCTCTCTCTCTCTCCTTCCCTCGCTCACTTTCTTCCTTCCTTGTATTTCCTACTGTTGTCAATCAAAATCTCTCCCAATTTTGCCCCTACAGGCCTCTCCGCCTCCACTCTCTCCTGGTTCCCTTTCGTCCCATCCATCACTACCAGACTGACCTCCACTTCTTCCTGGGAGACATTTGATAATCTCCATTACCTCATCAGACATCTGGCATTTAAGGCCTCCCCCTTCCGCCTCATTTCTTATATTCTAGCCAAAGAGCTGATTTTGTCTACCTGCAATGCCTGCAATATATTTTACATGTTTTAAGATTTTTAAAAAAAACGCATTTTTCTACATGGAAAACGCTGCCCAGATGAGGTCTCATTAAAACCTTAGCTGACTAGGCAAACCCTTGGTTATTGTTGTTTATTTTAATGAACACAACTATCTGGCCATGTCTTGGGACAGATTCATTACTCAAGGATACAAGTTAAGTATATGTCATTGAAACTATTATTGGGGATCTCTTTTCAAACTCGGCATCTCTTCTCAGGGCCCTTGAGTTCAGCAGTTACGTAAATTCGGCATCCATGCTGTGGCTTCCTCTTTTCCTTTTCCAGGCAATGATATCTGCTTTGGAAATGTATGCAGTGGATGTAGAGTTCAAAGATATCCATTGCACCATTATTCATAGCAGTGAAATCTGAAAACACTAAAAGATTTAAGAAGCTGAGCAAGCCAGTTAATGAACATTATGCAGCCATTAAAATAATCTTTGTGCCCTGGCTGGTGTAGCTCAGTGGATTGAGCGTAGGCTGGGAACCAAAGGGTCCCGGTTCGATTCCCAGTCAGGGCACATGCCTGGGTTGCAGGCCAGGTCCCCAGTGGGGGCCATGTGAGAGGCAACCATACATTGCTGTTTCTCCCTCTCTTTCTCCCTCCCTTCCCCTCTCTCTAAAAATAAATAAAGTCTTAAAAAAAATCTTTGTAAAGAATTTCAAGCACATGGGACATGGCTTTTGATATGTTAACAACAACAACCGAAGAATGAAGACAATCAACAAAAATAACCTTCTCATTAAGACCTTAACTCTATAATGCAAAATATGGGGGGGGGGAACCTTTTGATTAAAGAATTGTTAATGTTTGCTACAATTTCCTATACTTTGCAAGTTTTCTGCTATTGTCAGGCAAAATAATGTAATGACTTACAACAAATAAGGATGCAGGGATAATTCTGTGTGTTGTTCAATCCCGAAGATCACCGCTAGATTCAATGATCGTGGGAGGGCTCACAGGACTCAGCGTGGAGTAGAGATGACTATGATTTATCATAGCGAAAGGATATAGAGAGAAATCCAGAAGAACTCAGGCACAAGCGCCCAGGAGTCCTCTCCTGGTGCAGTCCCACAGGACACACTTAATTCTTCTAGTGAAGAGTTGTGTCAACAACGTGCAAAATCCTTGCTCTAGGGAAGCTCATTAGAGAGAGACTCAGTGCCCAGGTTTTATTGGGGCTGGTCACACAGGCAGCTTGTGCCTGGCACATGCTAGAAGTCCAGACTTTCAAAGGGAAAGACGATGTCAGCGTGACACACTGTTTGCACAGAGCTGCGGCACAGTGAGCTGCACTCTGCAGGGAACAGTGGGAACCCTCCCGAGACTCACGTTCCCAGAGCCGCTGGGCCTTTCCAAGCTGGCAGTCTCTGCCTGCTCTGCCAGCTCCTCTGCACCTTCCCTTGCTCCTCTGCCTTCCCATTCCAGCCTTTGTTGGGGAATAAGTGCCAGGATTTTTACTTCTTTTCACCTGCCCTTCTAACAGAAACACTGAATTGATTCCACTATGGTCTTTTCAAAGTTTGAAGCCTGGAATCGGACAGAAAAGTCTACGGACACTCAAACACCTGGGTCTGCCCACCCACAGCTTTCTCAGGCCAGAGAGGTGGTCTGTGCGTAGGCTCAGCTGGGGAGGCCGAGAGCAGCTAGATGCGTAATTAGGACTGGGAGTGCCGGCTTCTAGCTCCTGGCTCCTGACTCTGTGTTTTTCCTTTAGCTCTAACTGCACGCAAATCAATGAGCTCAGTCATTAGAGCACAAGCCGCTGCACAGAACTCACTGTCCCAGGAATGTGGTGCTGCAGCATGCGGCTCTGAGTGCAGTTTGGTTTCCCTTCTGCAAACAGAGTGTCTCATCGTTCCTCCCCCGGTGAGACATAGTGATGACTTCATGCCCATCCCGAGTCTCCTGGGAGATTTCAAGACATGGGCTCACACGCATATATTGAAGTCCCCTTCTGCCTGGTCGATGATGATTCATCGCGCCCACTCTCTGTCCCCCATCACCCATTGTTCGTCCCTCATGCCCCGACTGTCCCCCAGCACCTGACTGGACACCTGTGTACGGATCTAAGCTGCAGGTCCAGTTCCACTGGCCTTTCCCCTCATCTATATTCAGCAGAATCTGAGCCCCTTAGGGCATGAAACAAACAAATACAATTTTTTCATGATGGAGACAAGACCCTGTCTTTATTTGGTTTTCTCAAAAGGGGAAAGTATTTCTGCTCATACTTGCTTACTCTTGCCAGCCTTTGTCCTTGAGGAGTGCCCATCATTTTGTTTGTTTGTTTTGGTTTCTTTTTAAAGTAAAGTAAGTTTATTATTTTGTGCCTATGTTTACCTTTACCTTTTATTTCCATCTTCCACTCTCTTTAGTAACTTACATCGATGAAGATGAAAATGAAATACTTGAGTTATCATCAAATAAAACATTCTTGGTCAGACTAAAGATTCCAGAGGAGTGTGTTACTGAAGAGGAATTGCCTCTCCTGCTTCAGAAAAGGGTAATGGACCTTATGCATTGTTTACTGAGCTCTTAACTTTAGGAATATGAACTCTGTTACAATAGTTGAGTAGAGCTACAGAATAAGTAGCTTCAAGCTTGGATTTTAGCAGAAATAGACACTTAAAAATGGATTTTCTATCGTGCAAAACCGGAGAGCACAGCCCTGGTCTCCAGCTAAATGCATCCTGGAGGGAAGGCAGTGTTCTGTTTCTTCACTCTGCTCTTAAATTTGATCTAATTTATGGTTTCATTGAGGGTCTATAATGTGCTAGACAACATGCCAAGTGCCAGGGCCACAAACTCTGTGCTGTTAGTAGATGCTTACAGCCCTAGAAGAGGAAGTGATTAGATAGTATAAGATATACTCTATTGTTGAAAATGTGTTTCGTTTTGCAAAACGTCTGTGTTTTGCAACCACAAAGGTGGGGCATCTAGACTCCCTGAGGTGGGGATGGAAGCTTGGAAGGCCTCCTGGAGGAAGTGGTACTCTGGATGGGAGTCTGCTCGGCAGTGTATTATGGATTCCACATGCTATGTGGTGGGGACTTGCAGAGGTGAGGCTGAACAGGAAGGGAGGGTCAGATCAACTTTCATTTTAGTGGTGAAAAAGCACTAGAGGTGGAGTGTAGTGAGAAAGTATTGTAGTAGTTCAGATGGAAAATGAGGGAACCTTGAACTAGGGTAATATCGGGGGAAGAAGGACGATTCAAGTGAGGTTTAAGAGGTCTTCTCACTCAATAGGATTAATGGCTAGCTGGGAGTGGGAGTGAGGGAGACTGTGATTCCAGACTCTTGGTTGAGTGGCCCTATGGGTGAATGTGGCATGATTTATGGAGTGGGAAATTCAGGAGAATACGCCCTCTGTGAAATATGGGTGCCCTGCAGCCAGACCATGAAGGGTGGTTGGGGAAGTCCTGGTCATCCCGTCAGAGACAGGGTGGTTCACAGCCAGACCCAAAAGTTTTTGATAAGAAAATCTAAGCAGGGCCGGCCTGCTGTCCACTGCACTCTTCTTGGCAGTGACAGGTCGATGGGGCGAGTCCTCTATTTGCCTTCCATCGGGTTCCTGCCAAAGCTCCGTGAGACGGCGATTCCATCTCAGTCACGCCAGAGTCCGTTCCGAGCACTCAAGTGCCGAACAGCAATCACTTCCTTGATCACAGGAGTTTGTACTCAGGGAAGATTATTCCCGTTTCTCTTCTTCCTCTCCATTGTTCATATCTTTTCTGCAGTTCCCTTTTCCTCCTTTCCTTGCAGCTGCTTCCACAGCAAGTAGCGGAGTGAAGAGCCCCTTGCTGCTTTCCTCTTGGTTGCTTTTTAATCCAGGGGTTTTGTATTTGATGAGCAGAAACAAAACAAATCAGCAACTGCACATGCCACTTGTTACACTCTGGGCTCTCTAGTCAAAGGGAAATGGACGTTTATTGTTCACCTGAGACCCGTATCTCTCGCACAGAGCTGGACACAGAGCCAGACACGAGCAGATTACACGGGTGTTTGTGGCTCATCATCGCTGTGTAGTGATGAAGGGCAGGACGGCGATTCATGGGCTTACAAGCTGCTTTCTGTCTGGTCAGTGAGAAGCACCGCGTTCTCCCTGTGTACTTACAGGTGCATGTGAGACGCATGTAGAGAACCTTGTAAAAAGTTTTAAAAAATGATTTGCAGATGATAAAAGTAAGGTGCAGTGAAGTGAAAGAGACTCCTGCTCCCCAGCTTCCCAGCAAAAACAAGGGACTTGGAGATATCAGTGTTTGATTGCCAGGTTGAGAGCCCCCCTTTCTTCCACTTAGGACAGTTTCCAAAAGATTCTGGATATGGAAGGTAAATGGGAGTGGATATTGGACTACTATGTCCTCTCATTTGCTTTATTGTCTTGCTTTCGCAAACACAGTTTCCTAGCCCCTCTCATAGCTCACCGCCAGTGTTCTCGTAGGTGGGGGCCATGGCCCCGCTGAAGCATCCCGTTGGCTGTGCGCGTGCCAGAGTTGTGCGCGGCGCCTCTGATGACCTCGGGGCGGTAGTTCTCTCATTCGGGAAGCTGTTTTCTGATTAGCCTCTGTGCCCGACTCTGGCAATGAGCTCAGTGGGCTCTAGCTCAGTCTGCACATTTTACCATAAAATAGGAACTCCGCTATCTTTGCAATTATACATCATTCCCATTTGGTCCAATTTTCCAGGGGAAAGTGCCCTACCTGTGGCTTAAAATGGCTGTTTCTACTCACAGCGAAGCTCTGGAGAAAGGAGAGAAGAGCTGAGTGGCCGGTCCTGCTGTCTTCCCAGCCACTGCGGGGTTCTCTCCTGGCCGTGGTCCTCAGCTCTGTGTGGGCTTGGGCTGCTGACCACCCTCATCGTTAAGGCCACGGTGTGTCAGTGCAATACAGAAGAGAAGCTGAAATCTCAGCCCGGTCACTTGGTCCTTATAAAATGAGATTTTTAAAAAGTGAATGTAAACTTAAATGTTTGGTTGGTGCTAGGCCCATTTCTTTCTGCTTTTTGACCCAGAGTCTCTGGATCAGTTAATTTCCAGCTGGCATGGACTCCCCTTGGTCCAGTGGTTTTGCCTTGCAAGGTGACTCCGGTAAACCCGGCAGTAATGTGTGTACTTGTTTTCCTCGTTCCCGTTTGTTTCAGCTCCTAGATGTGTACAGTTCATCGCCGTCTCTCAGCCGTTACTTCACTTCAGTGGAAACGAACTTCAGGTAAGACTGTGGGGGATCTGGAAAGTGACGCCACCGTTTACCTAGGACTTCCCAGGTCTCACAGCTCAAAGGGATCCAATGAGAGAATTGTAAAGTGTTGGTGCTGGGGGGCCCTTCGGACGCCAACTAGCTCAACTCTCTTATTTCACAAAGGAGAAAAAAGAAGCCCAGATTAATGAGATGACTCCATAAGGTCACACGGAAGATAGGAAAAGCCAGCTGCAGTGACGCCATTCCTGCAAACAGCGGGCGCTCCAATGAGCTGAGGGTAGAAATGGAATGGAGCTCAGATACTGATGTGACGTAAGCGGTGGAAGGCATGCATTCTCTTATGGTTTCAAGGGACACACGTTACACAGGAGTCCATGTTCCCTGTGTAATATTAGAAATATAAAGATACATATTGCAGGGAAAGTCTGCCTTCTGTTCCCACCACCGCCCTCCTACCCCCAGACACTGCGTATGCCAGCCAATTCCATACACATAGTGAATGCACTCCCTTCTGTAAATGAACAACCATCAACAGTTTGGTGAGACTTCTTCTATACATGAATTTACCATGTATACTTTATGTACTATACATGTACAGCACGTACACACATGTGTTTTTCCTTTTTAAATTTCTTCTTAATCTTTCTGCATATGTCGACACATATGAAAGGACATATGTGTATAGAAGAGTCATTTGATTATCCTTTTGTTTGTTAGGACAAAATTTACCTGAGCTTTATTATCTACTATTCCTAAGACATCCCTGGAAAGTGACCATCAAAGTCAGCATCACATTGAAGTTCCCCTCCCGAGCCCCACACTTCCCAGGCCATTACGTGAATAGTCCTGGGAGGGGAAGCGTGCGAAGCAGGCAGCAGCACCGCGGGGTGGAAGGAGACGGCCCGGGCGTCTGGAAACACCTGCAGTGGCAGGTCGCCTTGGCAACACTAGTCCTCCTTTACGGACTCCTACGTGCATGTTAACTTATGGTGACTTCTTTTTTCTTTTAAACTTTATTTTTCAGTTATAGTTTATGTTCCGTATTATTTTGTTTTAGTTTCAGGTGTACAGCATAGTAGTTAGGCAGTCATATATTTTGTAAAGTGCTCTCCCTTCGATTTCCAGTACTCTGACACCAGGCATAGTTATTACAACATTGCTGACTATATTCCCTGTGCCGTACTTCAGATCCCCACAACTGTTTTGTAACTGCTGATTTTACTTCTTTTTTTTTTTTAAAGTATTCTTTTTTTTTTTAAAGATTTTATTTATTTATTTTCAGAAAGAGGAGAAGGGAGGGAGAAAGAGCAATGTATGGTTGCCTCTCACAGGGCCCTCAATGGAGACCTGGCCTGCAACCCAGGCATATGCCCCGACTGGGAATCGAACCGGGACCCTCTGGTTCCCAGCCCGCGCTCAATCCACTGAGCTACACCAGCTAGGCCTGATTTGTACTTCTTAATCCCATCCCCAACTCCCTTTCCATCTGTCTGTTTTCTGTATCAGTCTGTTTCAATTTCATTTCTTTATTTTGTTCTTTAGACTCCCCATAGCAATGAAATTACATAGTATTTGTCTTTTTCGGATTGACTTACTTCGCTTAGCACAATACCCTCTAGGTCCATCCATGCTGTTGCAAATGATAAGATTTCATTCTTTTTTATGACTGAGCAAGGTGACTTCTTTGACATTGTTCATTTTTTTTAAATTTTTTGTTCAATTACAGTTATTTGCATCCTCTCCCCTCTCCTCCTCCCTTCCCCTCCAGCCCCACCTACCCCTAGCCTCCCTCCTCCCCCTTAGTCCTGTCCATGTGTCCTCTACAGTGATTCCTGTAAACCCTTCTCCCCATTGTCCCCTCCCCTCTCTCCCCTGTCTATTGTTAGACTGTTCTTAATTTCAATTGATATTGTTCATTTTAATCACAAACCGCTGGTACTGAAGCGCCAATGGAAAAGGAAGAAGTGCATAATCAGACCCAGCGAGCTTTCCTCTGTGCACTTGCCCCAACTTACAACTCAAAGACTGAGACAGACTTGAGAAAAGGATGATGTTCTTAGCCTGAAGGGCTTTTTCAAGAATCCAGCCTCCCATGGTGGGCTTAGCGGAGGAGGGATTGCGTAATGGGTTGGGGTTGACACTGGGAAAAGCTCATCAGAAAAATGAGTCAAGGTGGCTGGAAATCTGGAGACTTACTGTAAGAGAATCTGCCTTTTAAATTTATTGCAAAGAAAAACCCAAGGATTTTAGTATTTTGGATAAAGAAATTCTGCATGGGAAACATTTTTGTTTCATTTTTAAAAGTCTAGGCAGAGTTTCAACAATGTTGAATCGAGACACAAAAGCCATTGCCTCCAAAAACAGTGTTGCTGCCGGGAGCAGGAGGCAGGCACACGCCTAGCCACGTTTGTGTCCACCGGGGGGTCCTGACCTCAGTCCTGGACTGGCCCAGCAGGAACCTGGGAAATGCCCATGGGTTCATCAGCCACTGGACCCACTCAGGTGGTGGGCAGAAAAGGCAAAGCCCACAGGGGTCTCTGCTTCCCTGAAAATCCCTCTTCTGCCCTGAGAACTCAGCCTTATACAAATTCACCCCGAGGCCTGATTTGCTGGGATGACACTAGGCAGAGCAGTCCTCGCACTCAGCTTCTGGCCTTGGTCTTGTGAAAGCCAGCCTCTAGTCCTTTCCATATGTCAACCCCAGTCCTTGCTCGTGGGAGTGCAGAGTGGCTGTGTGTCGAGAAGTGATCATCGTTAGCAATAATTAGAAGGCAAAGCATAAGGAACACCTGTAAACTAGAGTTGCTGGCTTAGAGTTTCAAAGTGCATTTTTCAGCCTGCCTATAGTGGCATCCTTGAAACTCTTTCTACAGAGCCACAACTGTCTTTTATTCATTTAAACCACAGGGTTTCGCACGCTTCTTGGCTTTCTTACAGTTTATAAACTTGTCAGCCACATTAATGTAAAGGTATTGGTCTATGTAACCTCTGGCCACAAGAGGGAGCCATTTGCCTGTCCTTAACAAGAGCAGCATTCACTACTGGGATTGGTGTGTCTATAAAACTTCCCCTGGGGTGAGAGTCTCGGATGTGGCCACCTCTTACTAATTTTATTGCCTGCTCTTAATCTGGGTCTATTACTTTTTTGAAAATAATAGGATAATTTTGGAAAACCTAAATGTTGATGTTGCATTTAACAAATGATATATGCTACTCAACTGAGAACAGTTCTACGATTATTTTTGTTTTGGAAACGGGAAAAATATTTTCTAGGAAGATGAGCACTCCTTTTCCTTAGGCCTCCTTCCTGAGAGCTGTGAAGCTGGCAGGCTCGGAGTGGAACTGGGACAGAATAAGTTTCTTAGTTTGGGAACAAACTGGGGCGGTATGATTTGCTGCTGGTACACAGGGCGTTGGTGGGAGCCCAGGAGTTCTGCACCTCTGATATCAGAGAGTTTTGGACCCTACTTTAAACAATAATGTGGGCCCTGGGCAGGTAGCTCAGCTGTTTAGAGCATCATCCAGATACACCAAGGTTGTGCGTTCGATTCCCAGTCGGTGCACATGTAACAATCAACCAATGAGTGCATCAACAAGTGGAACAACAAATCAATGTCTGCTTTTCTGTGTGTCTGTCTCCTTTCTTCTCTCTCTCTGAAATCAACAAATTAAAAAAAAAAACAACAAATAATTAACTAGCTAAAGCAAACAGCTCTGACTGACGCACACTTGTTGGGGCAGGGAATGGATGTAGTGTGAGCACATGGAGAAGGGAATACCGGAGGAGAGCAGGACTTCCCTGGTCGGCCTTGGCAAGGGGGCAGGGGGAGGTCAAAGAAGGGCTGGCGTTGGGGCAGACGGTGTGCCAGCCCTTGGATCCACCTTGGCAATAGCTGGGTCTCATCTCTCCCTTCACTGGCCTCTCGGTGGACTCCTATAGGGAATGCATTCGAGGAGGAAGGAGTAGGTGAGGATCACCTGAACTTTTTGTGCTAGACCTATAGAATGGGATTCTTCCAGGACAGTACACCCTCAGCTATTTTGTACTTGGGAGAGCATGAGGAACTAATAAAAAATGTTATTGCTAAAACCAATTTCTGGAGTTGCAGTGTGATCTTGTTCTGTTTGACTGTCTCTGTTTAGTTTGCCTTTCAGAGGAGAAAATGCCACGATAACCTACCACCTGCAGTTTGGGGTTCCATCGGAAGATAAAAATTTTATGAAATACATGATGAGTGAGGAATTGGTGCTGGGCATTTTGCTACAGGATTTCCATGATCAGAGCCTGTCTGGTTGTGAGACTCTGGAACTTGATCCAGAGTCCCTCTTGCTGTACGGTGAGTCGAGCAAGACAAGAAGGCAGAGTTGTGCTGTGAGCAAGTGAGCCAGACCGGGGACAGGGGGTTAGGGCTGATTTCCATGGCGGTGGTGTTTCCTGTTCCATGGAGGTTACACAGTCCCTGCCCTCCATGATCAGACGGAGTAGTTATTTTTTTCTATGATTTTTTCTAAATCATAGAAAAAAATAATTAAACTCTAAAGATGAGGATTGCTGAACATTTTCTTGTTGTATGTAGTTCACTCACATGCTAAGCCCCGCATTTCATTTCATAATATTAATAGTACAGGTATACCTCTTTTTATTGTGCTTTACTGTATTGTGCTTCATGAATGTTACATTTTTTGCAAATCAAGGGCAAGACCTTTCAGTGGCAAAAAGATTTTTACTTGCCTTATTGCAATTCTCTGTTTATTGTGGTGGTCTGGAACCCAAGGCTCAGTTTCTCTGAGGTATGAATGCAGCCTTCATGGAAACACCATGGTTTTGCAAGAGAAGTACATGTTAAAGAATTTGAGATAAACAGTAGCATTAAATCATCGAAGGATTATCTCAATATGGGAACTTCACTCTTGAAGGCCAATGAGTTCATTAACAAATTAATAGAGAGGCATAAAAAGTCAAATTAATCTCTTTCCTTAGAAAAGTATAATAAATTTGCTCATTCACTTTTAAGACTAACAGCAGAACAAGAAAAGCTACTTTGTCTAATAAGCACAGAAGACACCCTGCTTGTCAGGAGAACTTGCCATACTTTGCCCAAGGCCTAGAAGAAAAGGAAGGCGGGAGGTGGAACGCCATAACTCTGAAGTGTCCTTCCATGGTCTGCACTGAAGCTTTGACCTTTTACTCTCGATCCTGTCTCGCTTTCCATTTCTCAGTCCTCCCTGGCAGAGGCGCTGGCCCTCGTTAGCCCCAGATGCCAACAGTCTTGGGCATTTTATTTTCTCATCTACCATCCATCAGAAACACTCTCTGCACATTTGTGGTTGTAAATACTAGGTGAATGAATGAAAAAGGCAAATTAGAAGAAGCTGTGGTTAGCACCAGGCACAGTGCCAGCAGCCTGGCTTCAGAAGCGCAAACAGAGGGATTATGAAGCACTTGTGTGACTTCATAGCATGAGAGCAGACGCTTATTATGATGACACATTTCTTGAGGACGAGAGGTGAGAGTAGATTAATCTTGGCCTAAGAACACAGAAAATTATAGTAAGCAAATGAGTAGAAAGAATGACATTTAGAAGGCTAAACTTCAGCTCACTGGGAAAGTCTCATAAATGAATAGTTTACTTACAGAACAGCTGAATAAATACAGTGTGTCCGTGGGCCAGGCAGACAGCATACATGTCTGGGGTGAAGGATTATGTACCTTCTACAAGAATTTTTAAAAGTAAGAAAGAAAAAACCCTATGACCCCATCTTGTGTAACGAGGCGAGAGAAGGGAACTCTACCAGCTGCTGCGGTGTGACTGGTCTCGACTTTCTCGGGCCTCTCTGTAAATTCTGTGGTTACCTGCCCTTTCCAGAAAAGGTGTGGGAGGATGGAGGAGGGTGAGAAAAAGTTTAAGAGGATTTTATTTTGAGGTTGGGAGTGCAATCAAGGGCACATTGTTTTTGAGGCCTCAGGCTGACATTTCCCCAGGCCCACACTCTGCCTCTGGCCGCGGGGGTGAGCTAGACTATTTCTGCTCCTCAGGAGACCGTGTTGTTCCTCTTAGACATTTCTTTTGGGGGGACTCCTGTGACTCCACATCCATTTCCCAGGGCATCCTGTGCAGTACTATAGCTGTTTAATATTTTCAGGAGCATGATTATCAGTTCCCTCTCAAATAGAAGGGTAGACAGTGACCAAATGAGAGAAGGCAGGTAGGCCAAGGGAGGGGACAAGTTGAGGGGAAACTGCAAAGGAAGGGAAGAGACGCTGTGGCAAGGGTAGGCGGAGGGACCGAGAGACCCAGTGGGGTTCTTAGGCCAGTCCCCCATGTTCACATGTGCTGTGGGCTTGAAGGGTTACCCCCAGGCTTGTGATAAGCTGGGCAACTAGTTTTCCACAAAGCTAGTGTTCTAATTCTTCAAAGAGCAGAGATTCTTTTACTTGTTGGTTCTGTATTCCCGTTAGAGAATTTGAAGACAGCCAAGTACCTTCTCCCTAGGAAAAAAAAAAGCGTATAACTTCTCCCCCTACACAAAATTCTACAATTTCAGGTTTCCAAGGATTCCCTGAGGCCAGCCTCTGGTTCCCCTGGAGTCCATATGTATGTGCACTTCAGGGTCAGCACTGAACGTCAGGCTCTGATTTGGATCCCTGGGGGAGCGCGCGTGTTTCTCCTGTTCCAGTGCAGAGCTGCAGTGGCTCTTCCACCCAGCTGCAAGCAGAGTGTGCTGCCTTATAAAAATAAAAACTTCCTTTACTATTATAATCAGAGGGGAATTTTTAAATATTGACCTTTGTGCCTCGGTTTTATTTAGGTGTAGTTGACTTGCACACCGTGGGTTTAAGGCGTGCGTCACAATGACTTGGCACACGCACTGCACTGTGATTGCCCCGGTAAGTGCACTTAACACCTGCTGCCTCCTGCTTGCTGGTAAAGAACGAACATGCAGCTGAGTAAACTTAGAGATCTGGTTGGCTTTACTGGGTGGTTCAGGAATCAGGCAGCATCCTGTCCAGTAAATAGAGAGTTGTTCAGAGAAATTATACAAAATGGAAGGTTTTTATAATCAGGAAGAGGGCAGTACAAGGAAATTGAAAGGATGGATTATTTCAGGCAAGGTTACCTTCCCTCAAAGAAAGATGGGGGGATTTCCAGGCAGATTACCTCACTGGTGCTGACCAGGAAATTCCAGACCCGTTGGTTTTCAGCCTTTTTCCTGAGAAAGGCTGACATTGCAAGTGACTTAGGCAGTAAGTCAGTCTTGGTGGGACTTAGCAAAAGGGACTTCATTTTGGCTGTTGTTTTCTTTTTTGACATAAAATTTTTTTTTACTTGTGTTAAGAACTTTCTGGATCTACCCTCTTAGCAACTTTTAAATGTACAAATGTATTATACACGAGTGTTTACTATAGCCAACATGTACACTACATACATCCCCAGTACTTATATATCTTTTTTTAAAAAGATTTTATTTATTTATTTTTAGAAAGAAGGGAAGGGAGGGAGAAAGTGAGGGAGGGAGAAAGAAAGGGAGAGAAACAACAGTGTGTGGTTGCCTCTCACGCGCCCCCTACTGGGGACCTGGCCTGCAACCCAGGCCTGTGCCCTGACTGGGAATCCAACCCATGACCCTTTGGTTCTCAGGCTGGCACTCAATCCACTGAGCTGCAGCAGCTGGGGCCCAGTACTTACATATCTTATAACTGGAAGTTTGTACTTTTTAACCACCTTCATCCGAATTCCCCACTCCCCACACTCAACCACCAATGTGCTCTTTTTCTATATTAATATTTTAGATTCCACGTGTAAGTGAGAGCATGTAGTATTTGTCTTTCTCTGTCTGACTTATCTCACTTATCATGATACCCTGTAGTTTAAAGAAATTTTTTTACTGCATCGACCCCTTCCACTGTCCCTGCGTTTGAGCTTGTTTGCCTGTGTGTGGTTGGGGCCTGGGTACAGGGAAGAGAAGTCTGCTGTGAACATCTAAAACAGTGACTTATTTTGGACCTCATGAGCTATTTCGGATCTGGGTTAGTTATTTTGTACAGGTTTCTCACATGCAAACAGTCACTTAGTAGACTAAGAGGCAGCAAAGGCAACACCGATTTCTGTGAGAAAGAAGATGAAAAGATCCAGGAAGTGAGAACAGTGAGTCTTGTTTGCACATTTTGGGGTAAACTGATGAGCTGGCTGCTGGCAGAGAAGTCAGCGTGAGTTTTGTCCTTGAAAGAACCACCTGGGCTATCAAGGGAAACCCTTTTGGTTGTTTATAGATTCCCCAGAAGACTGGAGAGTTTAGCTAAAGGGCAGTCATTCTCATTGAGGGCACTTTTGCACCCCCCTACCCCCCTCAGGGATATTTGGGAGTGTCTGGAGACATTTTAATTTTTTTAAAGGATTTTATTTATTTATTTTTAGAGAGAAGGGAAGGGGAGTGGAGAGAGGGAGAGAAACATCAACGTGAGAGAGAAGCATCTATCGGTTCCCTCTTGCACATGCCCCAGACGGGGACTGAACCCTCAACCCAGGCATGTGCCCTGATGGGGAATTGAACTGGTGACCTTTCACTTGGTGGGATGGTGCCCAATCAACTGAGACACACCAGTCAGGGCTGGAGACGTTTTCAGTTGTCACAGTTGGGAGTGTGTGCTGGACATTGCTGTCTGGTGTTGAGCTCAGGGGTTCTTCTCAAACATCGTGCAGCGCTCGCTACTACAAGGAGTCACCCGGCCTCCAGTGCCCGCTGTGAGGGCCCGTGGGTGAGCGCGAAGGGCTCTCCGTGGGGTGTCCCCAGGTCCTTGTGTGGGCAGCACCCCCGGGTCAGGCCAGCTCCACACAGGTCCCCTCATCAGAATTTCTCACGATATATTGTGCACCTTCTAAAAAACTGAAAATTTAGAGGTATTTTTATAGTGAGATTATGAAAAAAGACTGGATGTTAAAATGTCCACAGTACCCACAGGCCTCCTCAAATGTTTCCGTGATTTACACCAAAACAAACGAGCAAGCAGTGTGCTAGTTGCCTTTTGAAAAGGACTCAGAGGGTGTGTGTGTGTGTGTGTGTGTGTGTGGACTAAAGAGTACATTTGTTAGAAACTTGGAATATTCCAATTTTATATGAGTGTATATTTAAAACAAATAAAAATAGAGACAGACATGTTTAAAATAGTGTGATTCTAAAAAACTTAGTGCCTTTTGTTTGTGTTTTCCTTTCAGAGTGAAGTGGTAGAGGTCGCTCTGTGTTTGAAAGCAGTGATCCCCTAAATGGCAGGATGAGAAGAATTTGTTCCATTTAACAGAAAAAAAAATTACTGTGAATTAACATTGAAGGACGTGAAATGACTAGAGGGCTGGGCATGGTCCTTTTTCTGCTGCCCGTGCACAGGTAGGACGTCCAGCCAAACAGCGGCCGAGAGCTGTGCTGGCTGCACTCGTGATAAAGGCAGGAAGCCAGATGGGGCGGGGGTGATGGGTCGCAGGGCGGGCCTTGTGGTGTGAGGCCAGTGCCATTAGGAAGCACTAGCTATTTCCACCCACATGTGGACACTTTCTTTTTAGTGCTAGAGTACACTTTCAGGCAGGATCCCACCCACCCGTGCCTGTGGAGAGAGCCCAGGGACAGGTGGCAGCGGGTCAGGGAGAACTGAGCTGACCGCTCACTGAAGGAAGACCCCTCCCACTCACCATTGCACTTGATCTACCTCTACGCAAGCCTGTGAGGAAAAGAAGGGCACTTTACAGGAGCAAAGCAGCACCGTTCTGTGTCTGCTTTCATGACCTGTAGCTCCATTTCTTAGGTAAGCAGCTATAGGCAGGCACATGATGCAATATTACTGGGTTAGCTATAGCTGCAGAAATAAGATGTGTGTTTTTAAATTATTTTTGTATCTCCTCATTGTTCCTGTGGATTCTGAACACCTCTTTTAGCAGCATGCTCCCCTGAGAGTTTTGAACATGCTGCTATCGTTCCGGCTAGTTCTTCCATGTGCCTTTTCGCAGCCTTCCATCGGGAGTCATTCAGACTCCGTGCCGTCTGCGGTGGCTGTTGCGCACTGGCTCTCCATTGCCTGGCGTCATCGGCCTTCCTGCAGGACCCGGTGTCTTCAGGCACAGACGGTGGGTCTTACTGAAGATGGTGACGAGACAGGAAGAACCACTCTCTGAAACAAACTGTTGGAAGCTGAATGCCCATTCATTGGCAGGGTCGGGGGGATATTAGGGACTGGATCAGTCATTTGCAGATATAGAATTGCCTGTCATGAGGGAACAGGATATTTGTTTCGTTGGGAAAATTGTTTGCTGGAAATTTTCCAGGAGAAGGAGTTTTGTGATTCTGTCATGAGAGCTTCTTCACCCTGACATCTCCTAAGACCATCTCCATAGATTGGCCTTGGGCGGAAGTCAGCGTGAAGGGCAGCTGTGTGGGGGGGTGTGTCTGAGTGTTGTCTCCCATAGATTGGCCTTGAGCTGTCTGTGACCCAGGACTCTGGATAATGTGAACTTTCTTATTTAACTGGAAGATACATTTATTTTAACACAGTGTCTCATTTTGAGGATAGTTCCTCAAACTAGTGAAACAGGTGAATTATCCTTCTTCCCCTTTATTTTTTACATGTCAAGTGGAAACTTTAGTATCTTTGTACTTTTTAGAAAATAATGAAAAACTTTAATGGAAAAGGATTTTAAAATATTTACAATAAATCATTTTTGTCCCTACCCTGTTGCATTTGCGTTTGCTTCGTTGGCGCTGACTCTCCAGGGCCATGATTTGGGTTGGTATTTTTGTGCAGTAGATGGTGTTGGAAGTGATCTTTTAATTTCCCTGAGGGTAGCTTCTCCTTTGGAGAGGCTGAGATTGAACTGAGGTGGGCGGAACCCTCCTCCCTGTTTCAGTGAGTGTGGGCTGGGCACTCTGATTCCTTGGGCGGGCACTTTGATTCTCTCCCACGTCTTCCCTGGCAGGGCCAGCAGTCTGAAGGGCCTGGGGCTGGGAGGAAGAGTTGGTTCATATCAGGTCAGCACAGGGTTGGTTTTGATCTACCTTCTTTGGAAAGCACCAAGATGCAAGCAACTTGTTTTGGGATTTGACAACTTGCAAGTCATAGGGTTTTCCATAGGGTGGGCTTTTTGGCCCAAGTGGTGTGGAAAGAACTGAACTTTGTGACTGACGCATTTTGAGGATTTGGAAAAAAGGCACTTACCGTATTTTGCTGTGTATAATACACGCCCAAATTTTTGTGTGCATTATACATGGGATTATCATACCCATGATATGTGATCATTATACCTGTGTATAATGCACATCCTTATTTCTCCCTTAAACATTTGGGCAAAAGTGCACATTATACATGGCAAAATACGGTATGTATACACTCTTCTGCTATCAGAGTTGCATTTGTTGGTCATCACACATCCTAATGACGAGCATAATGCCTGATGCATAATAAGGTTTTAACACATATCTGTAAAATAATTGAAAGATATGAGAAATAAAATTGGTCTTTTTTGGAAGTCCCTTAGATATGGATAGAAAGAATACAGCCAGGTCAGAGAAACCTGCCCTCCAACCCCAACAAAAATTCTATCTACATGCACAATTCTTTTTTGCCTTGCAGTTTAAATTAGTTCTGTAGCCTTTTTAATGATGAGTTTTGCAGAAGGTTGTAGGAGACACCAGTGAAGAGGAAGACAGTAAGAAAAAAAAGTCTGTCTTACAGGGAGCCAGACTCTGCACATGTAACGGAGTGAACA
>PVJI01015561.1:0-40780 GCA_004026765.1 Micronycteris hirsuta
TTTTTCCTGACCTCCAATGTTATTTTAAACAAGTTATTATAAGCTACTTTACTATTGAAATTTTCGAAGATGGCCAAGATTCCCTTTGAGAGAAAAGCATGGCATAATGAGTTTTATTTCCCAAGAGAAATCATAACTTTGCTGTGACTTAAAAAAAAAGTATGTGTGATAAAATGCCCCCAATTCAAAAGAATGAATAAAAAATTAGTTTTCTAGATAACATGCTAAGGCGAACTAAATGTGTTTTTTTCCTTTCTTCGAGTTGAACGTGCCCTAAGTACAAAAGGCAGATGATTTTAATTACAATATATTTTAATCCCTTGACTCTTAATGGTAACATTTTGAAGTTTAAAAAATACATACTTTGCCCTAGAAAGGGACTAGCTTCATATACTAAGAACAGATTTTCCTTTTTAAAAGGAGGGAACTTTTAAAACTTTGCCTCATATTTTACATAACAAGTCCCCTGCACCCTCCACCCAGGTCTGAGGTCTTCAGGTGCACTGGGTCCTCCCACCTTCCACCGGGCTGCCCCACTCTGCCCACGGGGGTGGGGTCCTTTGTTTCTTCTTTTTTTTAAAGATTTTATTTACGTAGTTTTAGAAAAAAGGGGAGGGAGAAAAACATTAATGTGTGGTTGGCTCTCACATGCCCCCTACTGGGGATCTGATGAACAACCCAGGCATGTGCCCTGACTGGGAATTGAACCAGCAACCCTTTGGTTCACAGGACAGTGCTCAATCCACTGAGCTACACCAGCCAGGGGATTTCTGATAACTCTCTTTCCTGGAATGGGGCATCCCACACCCACGAACACGTGCACGCTGCCATCACCTCTGAGCTCCGTGTGCTGTTTCTGTCCAGCGTTCGGTCCCACGAGAACCTACTCAGGGCAGACTGCCTACCCCCTGGACAGGCTGGATAAGGACGCGCAGCTGGCTCACAATTGGTGTCACCAACAAGTGGCACTGAGCAGATCTTGAATAAATAATTTTTATAAAATCTTGGGAACCCAATTTTCCCAAGTGTATAGTGACAATATATCTAATAACATATAAGTATATGCACAGTGCTTTTAAGGCGGGTGTTGAATATTAATTTTTAAGTAAGGGAAAGTCAACACGTACAGAGAACAGCGGGTAACCTATGCCTGCAGTGCCACTGAACTGTCACCATCAATGGTTATTTTTATAAAGCCTCAAATTAGTACTTAAAAGGAAACTTTATTTCAGGCTCTCAAATTATGCCAATAATATATAACAATACAGAAACAATAGCATGTGATGATAAAAATGGAATGGTTTATTGAAAACGGACCGAGAACATCGTTTCTAGAAGCCGCTGGCACCATAACTGCAAAGAATCACGCCCTGCCGCAGACCGAAACTTCAGCAGGACAGCTGGACGGCGACCCGGGGAGCAGCACCGTGCAGCTCGGCCGGCTGGGTTCTGTCTTTGACAAAGAGCGCCTCCTGCAGGCGGTCCGGCTGGGTTCTGTCTTTGACAAAGAGCGCCTCCTGCAGGCGGTCCGGCTGGGTTCTGTCTTTGACAAAGAGCGCCTCCTGCAGGCGGTCCGGCTGGGTTCTGTCTTTCACAAAGAGCGCCTCCTGCAGGCGGACCGGTGGACAGCCACCGGCAAAGAGACTTCCTACGCTGACATCACTCCCGGCGGAGCCCCGCCTCCGACTCTTAAGGGCCAGTTCCGTGCTGTTCGTTTCAGTGCGTGCTGACCGAGCCAGCAGGCCGCCAGCTTGCCAGTCACGCCCTGCGTGGGGATCCCGAGCTTGGGTCCGGAAACCTCGGTGCAGGACTGAGACGATGGAAAGTGTTATCTGGGGCACCAGGAATGTTCTGCGCAGCAGCAGCGCGGCCGCGGCAGATCCTGTCACGCTGGATCTTGGACACGCTGGGCAGTGGATGTGGTCTCAGAGGCGCCCTGGCGACCCACGGGAGGGGCTACCTTGGTTTCTAATGCGTCAAAGGAGAAATAATCTGATCTCAGATGTTGAGTGTGCCCTTCCTTTGAGAGCTAAGGTGCTCGGCACAAGGAGACAATCAGAGTTCTCATTTTCTTACTCTACATCTCTGCCTCTGTTATTTTTGAGCAGTCTGGCTTGCCTTCCGGGATTTTTCAAAAACTGTTCTGCAGTTTGCAGAGGCCTCCTGTATGGTTAGTGGAAATAATAGTGTGGCAGGCGTGCACGCAGTTGGCGGGCGGCTCGGATGTGGAGCGTGGGGCTGAGAGTCCGGGGCAGAAGGACCTGCGGCCCCGGGGACACGGGCTGACACTGGCCAGGTGCTTGGAGCTGAGCTCAGCAGCGACTTTAGTCCCAGCGGTGGGTGGCGGCTAGGCAGCAGCGGGCTGTCCTCCGGGCCCCAGAGAGCAGCGACACCCATTTCCTCTGAGAGCCCTCGGCAGTTCCTGGTGTGTTCTGTTGTTTTGTAATTATGAGCTGATTACGCGTGTGCTTTACACTATGGCTTTATGAAATGCCAACCGCAGCCAACAAAGCTGACCTGCCCGAGGTCCAGAGCCAGCCTGGTGGGAACGGGAGAGGGCATGTTCTCTTTAAAGAAAAGAAACTTGAATTTGAACCCTTCTCTGTCCCAGAGACGCTGTTGACAAGAAGAGCTTCCTGGCTGGGTTGGCCCTTGCATCCAGCTATTGGGTCGTTCGAATGCCTGTTGGGTGAAGACAAGATGGGCAAGGCCCCTTCCCACCCTGGGGAGAGGAGGGTGCCCCGAGGCCTGTCCAGGTCCACGTTAAACCTGCACACTCCCGGTCACTCTTCATGGGCAGCGGTGGAGAGGCAGGTGTGTGGGACCGGAGACAGGGCCAGAGGGCAGATGACCCCATGCCTCAGCAGCTGGCCACCTGTGCAGGTGCAGACCCGGAGGACATGTCACGAGGCAGCCCCTTGAGGTGGGAGCTTAGAAGCCACACAAAGGACTAGAAATTTTCGTGTTGGGGCAGTAACAGCGTTTCAGAGAGGGATTTTTCCAGATCTTTTAAGAGTAAAAACAGAGCAGTTGAATCGCTTACCTTGAAAGAGAGAGGTCTAGTCAAATGCGATCCTATGGTTGGTAGCACAAGATTTTAAAATAATGATAATAATTTCCAAAATCCAAGTGCCTTCCCAGATGTAGCCTCTGTGTCACTGGGAACGAGGCTGCTGGGACATCTCACCCAGCACAGGACCTGCGGAAACAGCGAGGTGTGAGGTGAACCACTGAGGCTTCTTCCCAGTCTCTTCTGCTGCTGACAGACATGCCCGAGAGACCCTGGGCCTGACCCTGTGCTGGGGGAGAGGCGGGGTGACAAGGGAGGGAGTGAACGGCCCCTCCAGTGGGAGACCCATGAGGACTGTAAGGTCACAAGTTTGTCGCTGTCACCATTGGGTCCAAGACAGTCGCAGAGTCTGCGGGGATCTGAGAAAAGACATAGGAAAGGCTTGTGGTCCACATAGCCTTGGTGGGCAGGAAAGCCGAGGGACCCCACCCCACCGGCCCCCAAAGCCAGGGGACTCCGGAAGGGAAGGGACTGGATCGCACCGGGGTGCAGAGGGGCCTGAGCCAATTCAGCTCCACGGTACAAAGGCAGTGTGGCCCTGGGTGGCAGCTCTGTCCAGTGGGACAGGCATGCAGCGGCGTGCATGCGTGGAGTGCCCGGTACGGAAGGCAGCTACCTGTGGGGCCAGATGCGGGCCAGATGTTTCTTTAGGTGATTCTAACTGAATTTTAAGAACGTTCCCCAAACGGAACCTACTAGCATTGAGAGTTTGTTTTCAAGAGCTACTTTCCAAAGTCAGAATTTTATGGACCGAGCTGTGAATTCCCATGGGTGCTGTTCGGTCGGTTTCTCTTCTATGATAACATGCTGGATGCCCACGTATTCAGAAACGGGAGACTGACCTGGATGGAATTCCTGGCCTCCTCCTTCTCTGATGTGAAGTGACAGGATCAGTCCAGGAGGGCACGGAGTCCCGATTTCTGCGCCTGTTGCGACCCATGCTGAGGACCGAGATAAAGCTGCTTTCAGCTCCGAAGGGAAAATTGTCCCGATCGATTTGAAGTATCTGACGCTGTGGGCAGAATAATGGAAAAGGAGAGAGGAGAGTGTTCTCTATGTGTGCTGTCCTGGGTTAGATAATCTATTAGAGTTCCTTTTCAATCTGTGTGTCTGCAGGCTTTCACTCCAATAAATCTTCCTTTCATGGTCTCTGACATAAAAATGCCTGAAAAATTAAAAAAACTGTATCCTGCAAAAATAGTAGAAGTTTTAGTTAAAACCTCTCTTCACTAGGATCTAAGTGAAGCTAACATGTCGAAGAGAACAGAAAATGCAGTGGCTTTGGTTTATTTTTCCTTTAAACAGTACGGCAGACGTGAGCTGTGCCAGTCCGGTGGGGTGAGGGTGCCCATCCCAGGGACATGCAGCACCCAGGGTCCTCTCTGTACTCATTTCCTCTTTCCCCAAAGGGTGTTGTATTCACACGCACGACCAGAGTTGGCTCCCGAAACCGCGCCTGTGGAAGTGGGAAGAGAGAAATCTTGAAGGCTGAGCTATAAACACCGCCCTGTTTCACATTCTACCGGCGATGCCTCAGCTCTATGGCCAAGCCCAGCAGAAAAGCAGAGCTGGGAAAAATTAGTCGCTAGCTGGGTGGCCTGCAGCCCATCCACACTTGGAGACGCCCTGCGGCTAGAGAATAGAAGTAAACGATGCCCCGGCCGTCCTTTTGCGCCTCTCGTGTGCGCAATCGGCACAGACACACGCTGGAAAGCGCTGTTGCCAGAGTGTGCCGTCACTGTCCCTCGAACGTGGGTTCCTGTCTTCTCGGAGGTCCAAAAGCACCGATACCGGGTGCTGCAGAGGCGCGTGGGCGGAGCCGGCCATCTTCTTGGGGAGGTGGGGGCAGCTGTTGAGGTGTGGCCACTGGGAGCCGGTGTCACAGAAGCGGTTGCAAGTCAGGTTGGAAGAAGCTCCAGATAGAAAAGTATTATTAGTTTGTTTTCTTCGGATTAATTGATACACCCTAGTATAAGAATAAGGCTTTGTTTTCTTATTTCTAGAATGATTTCTCCCTTCTCCTTCCCTTTCCCTCTCTCCCAAAGACCACTGATGTTTGGTCTTCCTTTTTTTTTGGAGGGGGGTGGGTAAGGGGTGGGGGATTCTGAAAGATAATGATTGATGAAATTGCATTGCTACCAATAGGACATTTTTCAAATTTCCAGCCCACTCAGCGGTCTCCTCTTGGCTCACTGTGTGAAGAAGACATCGGGGATATGTTTAATTTCTCTAATGCCCAGTTATTTGTATTAAACCACAATGTCAGGGCAAGTTTCAAAGTTTTTCAAAACTGAAGGTAGTTAGTAGAGTGGAAAAGAACAAACCTTACTTAATCGCATATTACAAACCTGAAAATACAAGGTACAATGGTGTCTTAAAGCTTCATGCAAAATTAAGGCGCAGGGGTCAAGTCTGGGCCAGAACAAGTTTCCGACGTCGCGGGAACTGCGTTCCTGTCTAAGGTGCACAGACGTCCTTTTCCTCGCACCCCAGGATGTCATGGGAACTAACAGGGGCGCACCTGGAAACACACCTGCTCTCAAATCGGTCCTGAAATTACGCTCACAATCGGGGATCAGTTAAAATCGGGAAGTGCTTTGTAGATAGGTAGATGGGAAATCAGATACCTAATTGCAATGATTTTTTAAATCATTCAGTGGGAAAAAAGCCATTTGCATCTATTAGTAATCTAATCACATTTAATTATATTATATATTTAACCAGACAAGCTTGTGCTTTGAGTTCAGTGTGAAAGGAAAGACGTTCATGTTTCTCGTGCATTTCCTTCTACGGGCTCATCTCTCCCTTTCTATGAATGCAATTAGATTGATTTTGTATTTATATGAAAGTTGGAAATGTTATAGCATAACAAAATAATAGACTGCATCTCAATGAACAACATAAATATTCAGTGAACAAGGGAAAATGAGAGAGCTGGTTTCTTAGGGTGAGATTATTAAAATTAAGATGAGAGAGGTACAGGAGTAAACAGGAAAGTGTGTCTCCCCCAATGGTTTTCAGAGACGGAATTGTTGGTTTTCGTACTCAGCATAAAGTATTAATTAAGTACCAATTTTGTAGGGTGACATTAGACCCAACACTGGCTTCTTAGGAGTCTGCAATCCTGGAGGTTCTGTACTTCCAGCACGCTATCGTTGAAGCAAACATGCTGAGAATAGTTCCAGTTCTTTCTGTAAACTGTACCTTTTGTTTAACGAATTGCTCTGCCACGAGTCGCAGTGTGCCAGGCAGGGAGTGGTGCACTGCTCCGGATTGTGCCCCCAGGAGTGCGCGCGCCCACGGACTGCCTTCGCTCCATAAATGTAACTCCTCCTCCTTTGTTTTCCAGGCCTGACACAAAGTTACTCTGTGGCCTGACACAAAGTTTCTTTGTAGACCTTTGTTTTGTCCTGACTGGATGGCCCCACCCACGTTTCCCCGATGACAATGGCCTCCACGAAACCAAGCGTGCGGGTCTCTGTTTCTCCTCTGCCGTTCCAGCGCTCTCTCTTAGGGAAGGTTAAAGTTTGATACGTCACCTGCTTAGTTTCCAAATCTCTTTTATTTGAATCACCTGCTTAGAGACACCACTCTAGAGAAGGTGCCTTTGTTGTGCCGTTTCTTCAACAGAACTCAGTCATTCATTTTACAAACACTCCTGGAGTATAACACATCCAAGAAGTTTTTTATTTATTTTTTCCCCCTGGAGAAAGGGATGAGCGAGGCTGGCATTGTTGGAGAGGCTGACATTTGTTCCAGGGTCTGAAACGGCTCCAGCCAGGACTGCAGAGCAGTGAGCAGGTGTCTGCTGGCCCGGCAGCACAGAGGTGCCCATGGGACACTGAACAAAGGCTTTCCTGTGACGCTAAGAAACAGGACGTGACCCTGGCAGTCCCTGACCCGTAGGCAGCAGGTGGGCGAGGTTTTTGGGTATCAGCTGTGGCAGTGTGGGGGGAAACGGGAGGAAGACGCAGGGCAGGAAGGCTCGATGTGAGTTGTCAGTGGCGAATCACGGGAAAAGTGACGATGCGGGGGACCCAGGGAGCAGTGTAGGGGCGCGGCCACAGAGGTAGCAGGAAGGGCCTGCTGGTGCTTGGCTGTCCTGCCCGCAGGTATGTGGGTTGGGACAGAGACAAATGACAATGGCAGCTTTGATGGTGTCATTTTGAAATGGGCGAAGGGGGCCCACATGTTGAGTTTCTGGTGACTATGATGTGTACAAACGGACAACCCCCAACGGACATGGGATGTGAGTTTGGAGCTCAGGTGGGATGTCTCACGTGGGATGTGGACACTGAGCGAGTGCAGGCAAGCGGACGGCGCTTCTCGGGCTTGGTCGGGGGAGCCCCTGCAGGGGTGAAGCTGCGGGGAAGACGCAGGAGTATTCACGTTGCTTCCAGAAAGTCTTGCGTGAGCTCAGGAAGTGTCAGTAGGAGAGGGGCCTCCGGTTACAGAGAAGGGGGGAGAGGAGAGAGGGAAGCAGGGCAGGGGAGGGCGACCTGGGAGACTTTCCATTTTGAGAAGGGGCGGGTGGGAATGTACCGCGTGACGGGGAGGAGAGAGGGAGAAGCTTGAGTGAAATAGAGGGGCACCTGATGGAACGCGCTTCCCAGGGACGACACACTGTGAGGTCCAGGCAGCGGTGGACGTGTGCACGGACCAGAGGGAGCGTGTCGCTGCCCTGAATCGGGTCTGCATGTGGCGGTTGGTTCTAGGAACACCTATGTTTTTCAGGGAATGACTGAGACTTCGAGGCTCTTCCCATCTGTCGGCGTGGATTTCACTAGAGAAAATAGCAAGTGTCCCGCAGGGCAGGGTTAGGAGGCCCCGCGGTGTCCTGCCCTGAGCCATGGACCACACACCCACTGCCTGTCCCCAGAAGCTGTCACGAGTGTCACTCTGACCCAGAGAGCCTTTCGTCTCTGCTGTCTACTTTATGAGGCTACCCACCTACTCATACCGACAACACCTTGACGGACAGGAGCTAAGTGTCCTCCCTTCCGTCTTCAAAGCACTTCTAATATTAAGCGTTCTGGTTAATCAGTACATACACGGACGTCTCAGTGATTGAAAAGCCCATGTTTGGGGACAAGGACGTGAAGAATACTTACTTATTAAGAGCTTTCCAGGCGTTAGACACCATTGAGTCGGAATGCAACAAGCATTTCATTTTGTACTGAGCATAACCCTTTGCCGTAACCGTAAATTCCCTTTCCTCTGACAGCTGATAAAACTGCAGCTCAGGTATTCAGGTTCCGCGCTGTCACTCGCAAGTGAGATTTAAGCAAAAGTCAGTCTGGCTTTGAAACCCCTGCCAGACTCTCTGGCCACAGCGTAAGTTTGTGTGCACATCACACGCACTTGTGTCCGGACAGAGTTCTAATGCGTGTCTGCATCCACGTGCACGTGGGTGTGGAGACCACGCATTGAGTAAACGCATCCCGCGTATGCCTATAATCCATTAATGACAGATCGTAATGCTAAACTTTATTTTTTCTGAATTTCAAAGTGGAAAGTGCAGAGCCCATGGGATGGTTCTGATTCCTTGCTACTGATTGGATGTCACGCCCCTAATTCAGGAGGCAGCGGAGCCCCAGTGTGTCCCGGGTGGTCTGCGGGGGTCTGGCCTCTGCATGGGAGGAACGATGCCGCGTGCCCCCCTTGGAAGCGGACTCACTCTGTCCTGTGAGCCCACGACCGAGCGTAGGGTTGAAGGGTGCTTTGTACTGCCTCCTGGCTTCGGGCCAGACGACAGCTATAGGAATTCATTGTTCTGAGTGTCATTAGGTTCTTTTGTTCCTGGAAAGAGATTTTTATAACTGGTTTTTCAAGGATGGCATACAGGATTTTTTTCTGCTCTGATGCTCTAAAATCTGTAAGCCAGTTTTAAACACCTTCAGCTGATCACGATGTAATATATACTAACAGAAATCGAAGACAATTCTTTTTTGTCAAATTGCAAGGGGAAAAAACTGGGTTACGGATTGCCAGAATACCACAAATACAGCTCCAGGGAGTCAGGTGCACCAGTAAAATGCTAGAAAAATGTGTGAGCGTGCTGCCTTTGCTTTGGGGTTTTAGAAATACTCACGGTCCTGTTGTTTCTTAATTTGCTGGTGTTTGGTACAACAATCATGTCGCAGTTCTGAAATACTTACAACATCATTACAGCTGCCAGATATCGGCCTTGTGCTTTATTTTTCCATAACCATCCGTTGAATTATTTCTGATAGAAACATGTGCTTGCTTATTTCTAACGGGTCCCCACTGTGTTCTGTCAGGTCAAATGCTGCTGATACATCATGACTTATTTATCCCCATCCTCTCTTGTTGGAGAAGAGTGAAAAATTTCATTGAAAAATAGCATCGATAATAATACATACAATACTGGACTGAAATAGCACCATCCTTTTGCACTTTAGTGCAGGAATATGCCGTTCTGAAAGACTTCTTTAAGAATTATGTCTCAGGGAGAGACTTTGAAGACATGGTTAGGCAATCTATTCATCATCTACTTTTCCTTCATGAACACCTGGGGGCGTTTCCTAGGTCATTGTTCACCAAACTGAGACATTTTTAACAGTTAGTGTTCCGGAAGGAAAAACAATGAAACTTTTTCTGAAGTGTAGACATGCTCATTCTCTCTTGGTGTTCACAGCTCTGCTTGACTTGGGTTAGCATTTCTGCACAAACTAGCAAGGCTGTTACCCAGGAATGAGCGTGTGTCTCACTGGGTGAGAAACTGGAGAGTGCCTGCCGCAGGTGCAAGCCTTGCTCTAGGGGACCGCGGTGTCCCGGGTGTGACACAGGGAGGTGTGTCAGCAGCTGTCGTCACTCATGTGTCAGTGCCTGACTTGCCACCATTCATCTCACCAGAGCAAGTGGAGTGTGGCTTGTCCCCGTCCCGCCCCCCCACTGCTGGCTATGCGGTCTTTACTGAGAATGACATCTGTCATACCAGTGACAGGAAAGCCATGTGTTCCAGCACGTGGCCGCCCGGCCCCTGTAAAGCCCTTGGCGGTGCCGGGGGTCGGGCATGACGCACACAAGGAAGGATTAAGGGCGCGGTGACATGCGTCACAGAACCGACGAGTGCAAGGGCCTCCCAGCGTCACTGGTGAAGCACACGCAGGGTGTCACAGCCACTCCAGATTAAGAAACGGAGAATGAGACCGAGTCACCGTGTGTCCTAAACCACGCCCCAGCTAGTGGCAGAGCTGGGCCCTGCCCATCCCTCGATTTGCAGGCAGACACTCATTTCCGTTCGGTGGCGTTGAGCCGGGCACCACGGGGGCTCGTCTGGGTCGCTGCAGGTCCATTCCCGTAAACCCCAGCCCTCCAGGGCCATGGCTTGGTAACCTGTGTGTGGAGCATGTTATGCAGTGCAAAGCATTTAGAGAGTTTCCACTTTCCGAGCATCAGGTCCCCCAGGCCCTCCCCTGAGTGACCAGCGCCGTCGCATGCAGGGCTGCCCCTGCTGTCCTCGGACGCGAGCCCCGTCCTGCTGGAGGCCAGGCAGCACACGGGCAGCGCAGACTCAGGCCCGGTGTCTCTGCGTTCAGGGCAAGGCCCCCCTCCGTTTGCCGCGTCTCAGCGTCTGTCTGCGGGAATAGTCACAACGCGGCCTCGCCGGGCTGCGGGATGAAGCGAGGTGACAGGCAGCACTCAGCACCAGCGTGTGATGAGTGACTGATCCGCATCAGCAGCAGCAGTGGCAGCAGAACAACTCGGAAACCCGGGGAAGCCGTCTCTGCTCTCCCGACATTGTTATTTGCTTCCCGTCTTGGCTGAAAGCATCATTTTTACGTTTATTGTAAAGCTATTACCTTTCCTTAACATTGCCGGTTTCCATCTCTGCCCTTTGCCATTGGGTTTGAGAATTCTGCGGTTCAGGGATCAAACCTAACATCCTGTTTCACCAGAACATTCCGTATTGTCTGGCATGGGGCCGAGGTTCAACACCAGTCACTTCCTTTCACAGGCCTCGCCCCTAACCTGACTCTGGCACCCCACCCCACCCCCGCCACTGGAGTGTTGGTGTGTTCGCTGGTGTGGGGGGGCATCCTGGAAAAGCACCCGAGAGGTTTTCAAGCACATTTCCATCCGCAGATTAATATCTTGGAAAGAAACATGGGTTTGTTTGTCATTTCTACAGTTATGACACTTATAATGATGCAGTGAATTTTGTCAACGCACATATTTCTTGCCTTTGTTCCGTTGTCAGCATTGTATTTCTTAACAACTGAGACCAAGAAGCATCGGCATGAAAAATCGCCTTCTACCCGGGACGGGAGAATGCTCCCAGGCCACGCTGCCGGGTTGGGGAGGAGCCTCATTTACCCGCAGAAATGTGCGGAGCCACTGAACTGTCACACCGCTGATGGTGTCACCGCGCAGGACTAGGAAGGGTGCCCCCCAGGGAAATACAGGGCACGGACAAACTGTCATACTGTAAGGAACGGCTCCCCGAATTTGAATTCGCATGCACTGTTCTCATTGGGTTTGCAGAGGTAAAGCACATTAGCCTGTTGCGGCTGCCATCAGAAAGCACGTGCGGATGGATGCCTTAGAAAGTACAAATGGGTTTCCTCCCGTTCGGGAGTCTGGAAATCTAAATGCAAGCTGTCGGCAGGGCGGGTTTCTCCGGAAGCTTCCCCCGGCTCAGGACGGCCACCCCCTCGCCGCGTCTGCCCGAGGTCTACTCTGGGCAAGCACACCTGTCCGTCTCAGTGCGTCCACTCTTCCTCCTCCCGACCAGACTGGATCGGGCCCGCAGAAGGGCTTCATTTAAACGCATCCGCCTCTTCGAAGGCCACCTCTCCAAGCAGAGTCTGATTTTGAGGTCCTCAGAGTTAGGGCTTCCCCGTGAATTTAGGGGGTCACAACTCAGTCCATAACATAGAGTTTTATGTATGAAAGTCAAATTCTTACGCAATTTTTACCATGAGAAAATTAATACTTTCCATAGGAAGCTTGGCTGTTTGGGGATTGTGGATGTCATGAAAGCTTTTACAACATATATTCATGCATGTAAACTTTTTTGATTGAGGGACTACATTGCAGGGGCTGAGGAGGATGGAAGGAGAGACACATAGTAGGGCCTCACTTTCAGCAATCTTCTTCCATCCGAGTAGTATGTACATAATACACATAATTGTAGGAGGTGAGAGGTACACCACCCTGGGGTGCAGGTAACAGGAATTTCGGGGCACAGGCTTCCCCGTGGGGACAGGGATGTGATAGGGAATGTGTAGCTGGAATTGGGTCTTAATGAATGGTGAGGTCTCAGTGTGTGAGTATTTAGTAAACAAGATGATAGAGTGTGAAAGCAAGAGACGTGTATGGCGTAAGAGGGACTAAGAGACCATTCCCGAAGAATGGAGGGTGAGCGGTCTGATTTGGCTAGAGAGAGTGTGTGAGGAGACAGAATCAAAACTCCAGGCTGACCCGGGTGGAGGAAGAGTCGGATGTTCCCGGGAAGGAGAGTGAAGGGTACTTATTATACAGGATGACAGTTTTGAAGATTTAAAGCCGAACATCGGTATGGATCCAAGAATTCAGGTTTGGAAACCTTGGCTGTGAGGGTTCCTTTGGCACCCCTGGCCTCTCTCTGTGGCCCCCAGCCTGAGGCACAAGGTGTCTGTCTTCTAGAATCATAACCTTTTCAAGTCTCATAAATATAACCCTAACCCGTGTGGGAAACAAACCAGATTGAAAGCACCCCCAAAATATTGTAGATTAAATGTCTAAAGACAAAACCTCTTTCCCCTAATATCTCAGCAATTCAGGGAGAGAATGAGGTCATCTTTCCCTTAACTGACTTAATAAGCAACAGCCTTGATGATTTAATCATTTATTTACTCTGTCCTTTGGATTTATCATCTCACCTTTCTTAAGTCTTTAACACAATAAGCTGGTGTAATGTCAGGAAAATGAAGTTTGCTAAAAGTCCTGTTAGCTCACCCCACACGGCTAACGCACGAGGCATTTTATCGGTAGAAAAGTTGAGGGGAACTTATTTGCTGAAATTTTTTGCACAGCTTTGCAGATGACGTTTTGGAGGCTGATTGCAAACGCCATCCGTCCCGCGTGAGACGGTGTCTCTGTCGGCAGGCTCCGTGAGCTCCGCTGCTGATCCACGGGCTTCGCCAAGGGGATTTGCATGTCTTTAGTCTGAAAATATCTCAAGATATATTTTTCATCCCATTTATGCATACCACCTCCCCCAAACATTGCAGGTGAAAACTTAATGCAATATTTAATGCCTGATGACTTAGAACGCTGGCAAACCTCCACGGCAAAAACATGGCCAAATAACTCAGGCTGCATGCTCACTTACAGAAAATCCATGTTTGCTTTCTTTTCGAAGAATACACTAAGCTAAAGGTCATCGTGTAACATTTCTTAAAAGTAAAAAAAAAGCCAAATATTTTTCTGGCACCTAAACACTAGTCAGTCATAAAGGACAAGGGCATCTGCCCAGGGAACAGGCTCTTTTATTTATTCTAGTTGGATTTAGAACTGAAGCCAGAATTATTAGCTTTTTCTTTATATCTGAGCAAGTAAAGCTTTCTATATTCAATATAAATTTTCAGACCCAAATAGAGTTTAAATATAAAGGGTGGGTCTGGTAACTAACAGACGCACATTAGAAAGTTGTCCTGTTCTCCTCCTACCTGAGTGACCTGAAGTAAGTCACTTTTTTGAGCCTTAACAGCCTTATATATATATTTTTTAATTTTCAACTGATTTTATTCAATCTTTTCCCATCACCATTTACCCCCTCCCCATCCTTCACAATTACCACACTGTTGTCTGTGTCCATGAGGGTTTTTTTCCCCCTTTTTTGCTCAGTCCCTCCCCGCCACCCCTAACCAGAGCTGTTAGCTTTATCTTTTAAAATATGGATGAAAACAACCACAGATCTGCCGGGAAGAGTGATTGCTAGGGTGTGTGTTGAGTGTGTAAGCCAGGGGCTGGCCCAAGGTCATGGCTGCTGTTGCCTTGCCTTTGTCTGGGCCTGCGGGGCCCCCACAGCCCAGGGTGGGTGGCTTGCGCAGCACTGCAGCCCCGGGTCGGGGACTAAACTCAGAGCAAGGGGTGGAGGAGAAAAAGGGCCGTAGGCAAATCGAGGTGCTAAATGATGACGTAAAAGCCAAAAAACAGAGCCACCGCTAAAGCGGACACCAGAGCCCTCAGCTACCTGGACCGAAGGGCCGCCCACCAGGCTCCTGGTCGTTTTATTTAAGATTTATGGGTGGGTAGCAAAAACCCCTTTTCAGCAGCATTCGAACGAGGTGGCGATTGGCAGCCGTTGTGTGTTTGTCCCCAGCAACACGATTCAGAGGAAAGGGTGTGACCTGCGGGGACAGCTGTTGAAAGCAACTGGGGCTGTCAGGACGGGAGAGCGAACGTCAGGCGTTTCTCACAACGCGAGTAACTAGTGAGACAATGGGCGCTCCAGGTTCTACACGATGCCCCGTGAGTGCGACGCAGAAGCTCCGCTCGGCGGGCATCCCGTGGCGCTCCGTTGCACGGGCCCAGCCTGGAGTGTGAGCACGCCCCGGCCCACGGTTCCTGCCCAGGCACCTCTTCTCCCCCGCGGGCCTGCGGCTGCGCTCCATGCTCGGTGCTTCTGTCCGAGCGGAAGCTGCGGGAGCCTCCGGGAGCAGTGGCGGCGGAGCGCACCCGTGTCTCACTGCAGGTGCACACGGCCCAAGGACAACCCAGGACAGAACGTCCTCAGCAGGACCCGAAAGTGGAATTTTTTACCGGAGGAAACTAAAAACTTGTCTGAGGTCACATGCAGTAGTTCTGGAAAGTGCAAATATTAGCCACATACTAAGTAATAAGAATATCACTAGCAATAACAGTACCAATAAGAGTCATACACAAAAGCAGGAAAACTATAAAATATATTACATTGTCCTCCAGAAATAGGACGAAATCTCTTAACGCAATACTCTGTGTTTTACACACTTACTAGACCCCATCAACAATAGTGTTTGTAAAAGTGTGAGGAAGGTACTGTATAGGGTACTTTATTTTCGTAAGTACCTGCTGCATTTATGCTAAGTTGCCTCTAAACCAAATTAAAATTTTCCTGGAATTATTATGCTTAAATAATGGAGTGTTACCTTTGAAACGCACAACAGGCCCCACAGTATAGTAAAATGCTGTATATGAATAAATGCACATTTAAAACTGTCATATTTCTTTATTTTCATTGAGCTGTCTTCCTTGGCCATGTCTGGTCGAAACAATCCACTACTAGTATTTAAAGAACTCATCAAAATGTGTGTCTTCTACTAAGAGAAATGCGAATGAAGATGGACAGGTGATCTCTTCCCGGATTGGCAACAACACAGAACTCGCCGGCGCCCTCTGCTGGTGAGGCCCGAAAACACCAGCCTCCTGGACACGCTGTTGAGCCTCACACACGCTGCTCCCCCGTGAGAGGAGACGGGGCGACTCCTTCTTCCCAGGGCTGCGCGGGCATCACGCTCCAACACAGCCAGCTCTCGGGAATTTCCACCAAGGTGCATCCCGGTGAAAGCGAAACTGATATGTACCCACGGCTTTCCACCCCAGCCCTATTTATGAGAGCAAAATAGGAATCAGCTAGTAAACAACCTCAGCGCATTCTAAACCCCGCCCCCCGGCAGCGCCAGCAGCCTGGAGGATGTCTGTGATGGCGTGATGTGGACAGTTCTCCTTTTCAGTAGGAGAGCTTCCCCGGCTCAGGGCTTCCTTGTGGGTGTGCTCCCGGGTGGCAAAGGACTGCTTTTTACGGTGTTCTGCTACAAGAAGATACATGGAATAGATCTACTGTATCGTGATGTTCAAGACCTGTTCACTGAGACAGACAAGATGGGAATCCTGTATGTGGGATGAATCTGCGAAGGGTGAGGGCGTATCTATTGTCTATACCTATTCCTATTCGCGTACCTATCGGTACCCTTACCTAGATCTGGATCCACATTGATTGAAGCACAAAATCGAAAGGATAAACAAAATCAGCCACAGAAATAAATGTTTCATGTGGGGAATGGATGAAAACTAGATTTGTCTTAACAGATGATGCTCTGTAGCGCTGATGTAGCATCTCATGAATTATTTTGCATACTCATGAAGTGCCCGTCCATCAGTCAGGGCGACTGCCTTCCCCAGCTGCCCTGGGAGATGACCCAGACAGAAGGTCCTTCTGTACAAAGTCGCAGGTGTGGCCAGCTGATGGAGTTTCCAGTGAATCCCACTCTTCCTGTCATTTCAGCTCACAAGTCCCCACGAATGCCATTTTGAGATAGTTGAGTGATAGATTCAGGTTATAATGATCTCTGTCTATGCATCTGTCATCATCTACCTATTCACTCATATCTTCAGACAGCCCTTAAATTCTACTTCTGAAAACTCCCCTCACAGTGCTTGTACTAGAAGGTTCACCCTAAGGAATAGACGAGACACGTTTTGGAGAAATCAAACCGTGAAAAGCTGCGTCTTTCTCTAAGCCACGCCGAATGAGCAGAGAACCTACAGAAGTAGAGCTCGCAGGAGCAAATGCAGGGCGCTGTGGTTGAGCCCCGGCGGCGGGGGGGGGGGTGCTGTTTCCGCTGCCCTTGTCTTTAGTCTTCCCTTGGGGGACACTGTGTGGAGGGGAGGGTTTGTTTCTGGGGCCTGCACGCACTGCGGCATTGGTTCAGCTTCCACCAGCTAATCCATCACCTGTAGTCAGCCTCCTTCGACACCCCCTGCTCAGACTCGCTGCTCATTGTACGGAAACTGTGGAAAATAGCCCCCATTTCCTACCCCCTGCAAATGGAGAGCCGTGGGAGGCTGGATGTTACTCCTGTCTAGTCAAAGGTATATAAGGGAATGTCATTCTCTAGACTGCAAAGAGAAATGCGAAGTTCATTGACAGTTATCTGTAGTAAATCTCTCTCAGGGAGAGTTGTATGGAACTTAAATTTCAGGAGTATCATTTTGCAGGGACTCCCACGAAAAATCCCAAATGCCTGGATGAACTAGGACAGTGGAAAGTTGTCCCTGAGCGTCCATGTGAACACGGAACCCTCGCCCAGCTGAATGATTCTTGCTCCGCCACTTTCGCTCTTGTAGATGGATGTAAAAATAAAAGCCCCAATGCCCTGAGCAAGTGGGATTTATTTTAAACTTCTCTAAAAGAAGAATGTTGAGTGCTGAAGTATAGAATGTAGTCTAATTCATTTCTAGGCATTCTCTTTATTATTTCCATGACAACCTTTGTTGGAATGAAAAGTGTACAGACAAAAAATGGATACAGTGTGAGAGAAGGCGCATCTGCCCGGAGCTCTCTGCCCTGAGACCCGAATCCTCACAGTCTGCCCGATGGAATCGTCTACCCTGCTCTCTGCTCGGCTCCAGGAAGCAGAGACCCGTCCCCTCCCTCACGCCTGCCAAGCGCCTTATAGCAACAGCTTCTGATGCATTACACACGGATTGCTTCTGCATGTATACTTGTTTTCATGCGTTGTTCTTGCTCATTTTTATTATTTCTGTGCTTAGCATCTTCACCCCTGAACCATGAGCTGGTTCCTCCGTGCCGCGATGCTCTCCAGTCAACAGAGACTCTCCGGAGCCGGTCTTCTCTGTTGGGCAGGCATTGGGCGTGCTCGGTGTAGTGAGACAGACCCATTCCTGGCCTTTGGGAGCTAAGGATTGATTGGGGAACCTGATGGTCAAGATGTAAATAACTGAACATGTTAGTGTCACAACGTATCAACCGTGATGGACGTTACAAATGGGGTCCTGGGTGAGGACAGCCCGCTCAGACGGGCAGTACACATGGGCTCCTGGGTTCAGAAAGATGGGAAAGGTCAGCTACAGGGAATGTTCGCCAAAACAATGGATTCCAGTTTGGCAAGAGAGAAAGCGGGGGGCTTCTTGCTGATAAGGAAATGAATACTGTTAGCTCCAAGGCAGAAACGTTCTTTAACTCTTTTATCCGGGACTTAGAAAACTGACTTAGAGAGTCTGGGAGAGAGAGTTTCCTTCCTGGTAGACCGTGCCGAGCGGCCGTCTCTAGCTTACGTGGTTTTGTTTGGATATGAAAATGTTAGCGGTGGTTTCATCTCGTGAGATTTATCTTTTCCTTTTCGTCGGATTGATCTGCTTGCCTTTCGAAAAGTGACGGCGCGATGCAGTTGCTCGTGCCTGTGTCTAGAGAGCCCCCAGCCGCCTGGCGAAGCGTCCCCTCCGTGGTGAGGATTCCAGCTCTGCCGCACGGACCCCGCCACCCGCCATCCCCTGGGGCACCGGGGCAGTGGGGAGGGAAAGGCCGGTGTGCCCACAGGGACACCTTCAGTGCCACACCCCGGCTTCCTGTCCTGTGGCACTTACAGGTCCTCAAAGACATATGGCTGTAAATGAGACATTTTCACCAGACTTTCGCATGATTTTAGATATTTACAATTTCTAATGAGATTTCCAGTGTGCTCTGCCGCATTTCCCGTTCTTAGACAGGTCATGCATCCATTTAATAAAAATACACAACATGTAGGATTGGAATGTTACAGTAGCAACTCAAAATACATGCGTGAGAGCATGCAAGTGACATACATAATCTTAGGATGCAAATAAGCCCCCCACTCAAATGCAAATTTTATGAATTATGCAATATATATGCTTTTTATTTAACAACTAACAAATATATATATTCAATAATCACTTTAGAACTTGGTTTTTATGGTGCAGATTAAATTCAGCTTTGATAAGAAACCTATTGAAGCACTGCGAAGCCTTTGGTGTATGTGAAGCAGTCGTTTACGGATAGGTATTTGTACAGTGACTACGTTATATTTTTAAAGCCTGTCCCTACCAATTTATGCGGTGTGAATAACATGTTGGGCCCTTAGGTGTGTAAGAGCTACTCATGTTAAATATTACACATGTTCTGTAAGCTGGAAATGCTTTAGAACAAATGAGGAAAGGGAGTTAGAAATCAGTATGTATTAAGCACTTCTCATGCCCCAGTTGCTGTTTCAAGGGCCTTGCCTCTGTGCCCACGGAATTCGGACAGGTGCGTGGCCGGGTGCTGTGTTGTCCTCACTGTGCAGGGGAGGAAGCCCGTGCTCCGGGATTAACTGTTTGGCCCACAATCACACGGACAGGAAGTCCGTCCCTCGCGAAATCAGGGCCCAGAGCCCCTGTCGCTTCACGTTGAAAAGGCGTGCCGTCTCCATTCGTGCGTTTGTCTAAAATGACGTTGTAACTGATTGTTTCACAATTCACGTACCGCTCCTTATTCCATTCTTCCGTCGCCACGTTCCCCGAGCCAGACGTTTTTTCTTTATAGTCACTAATATTTTATTTTTATTTATTATTTAAATCATTTTATTGCTGTTCTATTACAGTTGTCCCAGTTTCCCCCCTTTGCCCTCTTCCACCTGCCCCACCCTGCTCCCTCCATCCATCCCCACCCCGTTGTCCATGCCTGTGGGTCAGTCACACATGTGCTTTGACTAGTCCCTTCCCCTTCTTTCTCCCATTTCGCCCGCCCGTCCCCTCTGGTTGCTGTCAGTCTGTTTCTTGTTTCCCTGCCTCTGGTTCTATTTTGCTTGATAGTTTATTTTGTTCATTAGATTCCTCCTATAGGTGAGATCATGTGGTATTTGTCCCTCACCAACTGGCTTACTTCACTTAGCATAATGCTCTCCAGTTGCATCCATGCTGTTGAGAAGGGTAGGAGCTCCTTCTTCCTTTCTGCTGTGTAGAATTCCGTTGTGTAAATGTAGCACCATTTTTTGATCCACTCATTTACTGATGGGCACTTAGGTTGTTTCCAGCACTTGGCTATTGTAAATTGTGCTGCTATGAACATTGGGGTGCATAGGTTCCTTTGAATTGGTGTTTCAAGATTCTTAACATATATTCCCAGCAGTGGAATCGCTGGGTCAAAAGGTGGTTTCATTTTTATTTTTTTGAGGAAATTCCATACTGTTTTCCACAGTGGCCATGCCAGTCTGCATCCCCACCAACAGTGCACTAGGATTCCCTTTTCTGCAACCTCGCCAGCACTTGTTGTTTGTTGATTTATTAATGATAGCCATTCTGATAGACATTTTCTTACATGAATTATTTCATTTAATGGATGATATGGTCATTCATTTTTTTCTTAATTTAATTTGACAGTCTTTTAGAAAAGCCCAAATCATAACCCGAATGTCTGCATTCACAATAAAATGCAAAAAAAAAAAAAAAAAAGAATCCGAATAATTAGCATTCAGAACCTCTGACTGTATCAGATACACTCTGTTTTGCTTTTCTTAGGTTTTCATTTTTCATCAGGAAAAGCAGCAGTAGGCTGAATGAATAACTCGGTGTCATGAGATTCAAATTCATATAAAAATGTTATATTTGTACTCACCCTGGAGCTACTATAAAGGGAAGAATTTTGCTACATCTTGCTGAAAATACCCAAAGCAAACATATTTAATAAATATACTCTGGTTTGATCAACAACAAATTTGCATGAATTTATGCAAATGCAAAGGTACCTGGTTGGTCATGTGACACTAATTTGCACAGGCGGCAGACAGTGTATAGAGAGTGTGAGGGATTTGAGACTGATCAGAGAAAAAGGGGTGGCCCGAGAGGCCGTACTGGGCACAGCCTTCAGTGAATGCTCAGACCAGGTTGTGACCCGGTGACCCACACGTCATGATTCTGTCCAAGGCCAGTAGCGGTGACAAGAGGACTGGCCCAGTGAGGAATTCCTGAAGCAAAGGATGGTGGGCGGTGCTTACATGCCGCACAGCCTTCAAAACAGGTTCTATTGCAGGGTTCCCGTGACGGTTCCTAGTCATGAGTGACAAACGGACCCAGACTCACCCAGCCCAGGCCCCAAAGGGTCATCAAGACTCACGTCTTCCATCTGCATGTCCTAAGGAGGGACGACAGACACAGAG
Organism: Micronycteris hirsuta; assembly: GCA_004026765.1. Classification (NCBI taxonomy): domain Eukaryota; kingdom Metazoa; phylum Chordata; class Mammalia; order Chiroptera; family Phyllostomidae; genus Micronycteris; species Micronycteris hirsuta. The sequence continues at coordinate 21,013 of PVJI01015561.1, forward strand.
ACCTAGTGGACACAGTCGCAAAAGTCAAGCTAAACCGCCCACAGCTGTTCTAGACACCTGACCTCACTGCTCATCGCATCTGAGTCCAGAGCGGAGTCCCCTCTCCAAGGACTTGGTGATGCGTCCCGCCGGGGTAGGGGGGAGGTGGGCAGGGGATGTCCGCCTTTGTTCCCGGGTCCTGGCTCACTGAGCAGCCTCCCTCTCATCTCTGGGACGTCCTCTCCTCTCGGTGTGGCAGGTGACAGACACCCCCTGTCTAGGCTGAACCCCAGCGGCCTGAAGTCACTGTAGCTCTTCCGTCCTGTCCATTCTCCTAAACAAGGCCATGCATTGTTCTGCTGCACCACCTTCTCCAGTACATGTTTCCTCGTTTTCCTCTGCTCCTGTCAAGGCCACCGCTGCTGGCCTTGTCCACTGTCCTCTCTTTGTCCCTCTTCCCGATTACAACTCCACACCCTCATCTTCTCCCCCGGATCCTGCTGCATGCAGGGCTCGCACCGGGCCAGCCTCTCCGCTAAGCAGGCTGTTCCCTAGTGCGAAGTGCCTGCAGAAGGGGAGGGTGTGGCTTCTGCTTTAGCTGGGTTATTAGGGCCTGGCTGGGGGAGGGCCTGCATCCATGCTGGGTCGTCTGGGTCTCTCTGGGCCATGGGCAGGCCCCTGTGAAGCTCTTAGACCCGCCTACAGGGACCTTTATGCTGTCCTGTGGGATGTGCTCCCCAGGTCCCCTCTTGGCATCTGGGTGTTTTTTTTAAGACACAGATGCTCCTGAAAGCCTCCAGAAAGTTCTGCACTCCTAAAAGCACTGAGAGTAAAAGTTAATATATTTGAATAGTGGACATAGGGTGACTCACTGTTTTGACATCCCACTGAAATCGTTTGTGATGTTTTACATCTTTACATTCACATCGGATTACATCTGATCCCTCTTTGAAGCAGCTAAAAAACCGTTCCAGACCCAGTGCCAGCTGTCATGGGACTGAGGATCATCCTCTGGGGGTGGTCCCAGTCTCTGACTCACTTATTTCTAAAAGATGGCCTGTCTCTCAGTCCTCTGATCTCGTCAATGTATAGCTGAATCCAGCTTGCAAATCTACAGGGCTTGGGTCATATTGTTAAAAAAGAAAGAAAATATTATGGAGTTACATTCTAGAGTAAGACTTTTTACTTATTTCATTGTCATCGAATTGGGTTCTTTTGACTTTGAAGCATAGCAAAGTATTCTATGTACGACTCTGTATCAAAATCAAGAGCACTGGGATTTGAATCAAGAGGGAGTGGCATCCTACACAATCTTGTAGCTTCCTTGAAAACCGAGCCTTCTATGTTCTTCCTCTTTCTGCGCCAGAGCACTTGGCAAAGAGATGGACATGGCTATCGGGAGTGAGTGTTTGTCACATGCGCTGAGTTTAAGCGGTATCCGAGAGATGATAACAATGACGCCTCCTAGGAAGTGACTGCAGAAAACTCATTTATTTTCGACTGTGTTCTAGATTTGCAATTTCACTCTTCCCCTTCCTCTCCTGGACAGCTCTCCATTTCCAGATGGCTTTTCCTCAGAGACAGTTGAGGTCCCATGCGTGACCGGGAACAGGTCAGTTCTCGGTTCTCGGCGTCCTCGCTCGGTTGCGCCGTGTTGATCCTGTGTCATTCTCCCTTTCACGTGACTCCCCGTGTCTTCCACTTACGTGTCAAAGACAACACAGTGACGCCAGTGTCTTCAGCGCTTCCTTCATCCCAAAGACACCCCGATCACTAAGACAAGTGGCCGTGCATGGAAATTCTGTCCTACCCCCGTGTATGTTGACCATCCTCACGGTGTCTCGGGATATAAGGGTCTCTGCCTCTCAGCTTGACTGTGCCTCCTCCTTCTCTCCCGCCCCACAACTGTGTACCTGTCTTTCATTGCCCTACCCAACTACGCACGCATACTGCAAACTGGGTGCCTTAAAACAATAGAAATGTATTCTGTCACCATCGGGAAGCCAGAAGCTCAAGATCACAGTGTTGTCAGGACCACGTGCCCTCTGACAGGTCAAGAGAGAGGGGTGTTTCCTCCCTGGTCCCAGCGTCCGGTCCCAGCCGTCCATCCTGGGCACTCCTTGGCTTGTGGACATATCACCACAGTCTCTGCCTGCATCTCCCCAGGGCTTCCTTCCCTCGGTGCATGTCTCCGCGTCTTCACTGCTTTCCCTGAAGGACTCCAGATGCGGGATTAAGGACCATCCAGCATGAACTCACCTTAACCACACCTGTGGAGGTTCTGTTTTCACGTGAGGCCCCAGGGGAAGCACTGCTGGTTAGGACACCCACATGTCTTCCTTTGGAGACACAGTGGTGTGGGATAGAGAAAACGGGGCTTGAGGCTCCCCTCCCAGTGGGGTGGGGAGGGGGAGGAGCTCCTACAGACACAGGCTCAGCCCTTCCCGCCCTGGTGGGCACCTGCTCTGAGCCCAGACCCGTGGGCGTGAAGCAAACTCAGGGCGGGACAGTGGACGTGTGACGTGCATGTACTCAATGGTCCATATTCTCCTCTAGTTTTCAGAGAAATCACTTTGTATTTGTTGAGTTTTTGTGACATCCATGAATGATGCTGAAGTATTATCCTCTTATTAAAATTTCCAGAGAATTGCCCGGCTGGTGTAGCTCAGTGGATTGAGTGCGGGCTGGGAACCATAGGGTCCCAGCTCGATTCCCAGTTGGGGCACATGCCTGGGTTGCGGGCCAGGTCCCCAATAAGGACAATGTGAGAGGCAACCATACATTGCTCTTTCTCCCTCCCTTCTCCTCTCTCTGAAAATAAATAAATAAAATCTTTAAAAATAAATAAATAAAATAAAATTTCCAGAGAATTCTCATGGAATTTGGGGCAACGTTAAATAGAACAGAAATATCAATTGCTGGCCGATCTGTTGATATTCATGCCCCCAGTCTTCAGCTCGGCTAAACAGAGAATTGAGTGTGGTGTAGTTTCACTGTCCCCAACGGTGTATGCTTTTCTGTCACACTGCCCGTGGCTCCTCGCTCACTTTATTCCTTCTTCTCTTCAGCATCCTGACCCTTCACTCCCCCCACTTTTCCGTTTCCTTTCCATCTTTATCATGTGTACATACCTGCCTTTGTTTTTTTCCTTCCAATTCATACCTAACAATGGGAATTTTACGCTTTTCTTTCTGTATTTCTGGTAAAATTGTTACCTACTTTGTCTTTCCTTCCTAAATGTATTCTGTTTCCTCAAAATTGTCTAAAGAAATATTCACCACAGAGAATAGGCAATCAACGAGACAATGCGTGCAGCATTCTTGCATATTTAACCCAACTGATTGGGGTCCAACCCATTTATTTTTTTATGTAGTAAGAAGAGTGATGAGGATTCCAAGTAATGCGACTGTGAACAAAGTACACTTTCTTTTTAAAACTGTATTTTAATGCACTTTCTGAAGTTCCGCCAACTTCTCATCTTTTTAAACCATAGCCCAAGTAAATCTCCAACAATGTCTAGTAGGTAGGAATAATTTATTGGAGTAAAATCTGAAGAGAACTGTCTTCGAATGAAAGTAGTGCAGATCTCTTAAACTAACACCTGTGGCAAACTGATCTGAGGGAACCCGACTTGTACTGTTGGAAAGAAAAGCGTTTCGTATTTGACGTGGGAAAGTCTGAAATGGAACTGGGCCGTTTGTACTGGGCGTGTCCGGGTACAGGAAAGTTGTAGGAATAGAAGAAACGACATTTTCCTGTCTGTTTGCTTAGTGGACAACGAAATCTCTGTCGGGTTCGGAAGTTACAGCTGGTTCCTCCCCATGCACGTGGCAGACGAGAACATTCCCTTCAGAAGCAACACGAAATCCCCCGCAGTTCTGACTCCCCAGCTCGCCCCGCTCCCCACCCTCTGCCTTCCTGCCCCCTCCCCCGGAACCTGGCTCCATGGACAGCACCCAGGGTGACGGTCACCTTTCTGCACCCACGGGCCCTGAAATCTCCTCTTTTATCTGTACCCGCTGGGGGTAAATTTGGACTAATCTAAAGGGGGCACATAGAATCAAGTGGACTGATTTTTAACCTACCAAATAACTGTTAAAAACCAAGTCAGCGGGTCATGTCTGTCATTGGCACTTCCTGGTCAATGCCCCCGTGTATGACATTCAGGAAGCAGGGTCGTCACTGAGTGTCAAACGAGTCCTACTCTGAGAAACGTCATTTGGTGAAGGCTCCTCTGCTCAGGAGACACACCCTTTATGACTCTCTGTGAGTTCTGTTTAAATTGTTCTTAGGACTCTCCAAGGTGTTCATACCAGGCAGTGCCATTAGCAGACAACCCCCCCCACCATCCCACAGGGGAGCACCCCCACACATGCGCACACTCCAACCCACTTAAGATTTCTAGATTAACGTGAAAAATATATAATGATGACTACTTGTCAAAGCAATTTTAAACACATTTTACTTATTGTATCTTTGCGCGTCAAGTGCAGGTATATAATTATGATGCCTTGAGCCAAGAAATGTTATCATTGCCCTGCAGAAAGCATCCCGCGTTCTTGTCGCAGCGCCAGCTGGCCCCCCCCCACACACACACACACGGCGCTTCCGCAGCCAGTCAGTCTCGGGACCGAGATGCTTGCTATTGATCCCTCTTCCTCTGCCCTTTATCCCAACACAACTTTGATCTTCAGATTGTGGCTGAGTGTTAAGCCTTGACTAGACGAAAATCAATTTTTAATAAGAGTCTTCACTGTTGGTGACAGTTTCTCCTAATTGATGGCACAGGCCCGTATGAAAGGAAACGTGTTTCCAGGCGTGTTCTCTATTGCGGAACACGGGTTGGTGGCCGGGACTGGACTGACTCGCCGCCTGCGCTGAGCGAGGATTAGGGGCCCCTGTGGAAGGAGCTTCAGGTCACACAGGCGGACGTGCCCAGCATGGGGTCCATCGGCCATTCTCCTCGGTCTGCATCGGCCTTACTCTAAAAAATCCCATCACCTCTCCATGGTCTTGTTCTTGGTTGAACATAACGGCAAAAGCAAACTGCTTAGTGGGTGCCATTAAATAAAAGTATGTAATCCTTCTATTAAAATGCTTGATTATGTTCCTTTCGCAGACAGAAACTAGAAGCAGAGTGTGTGGGGCATCACTGAAAGGTGGTCGATATTATAATTATCCGATTCAGTTCAAAAAGAAAGACAACCTGCCACATCTCTTGGGAAATCTAAGCTCATTCACATCCGCGCTGAAAAATAAAACTGGGACTCACCTTCTACAGTGTTGCCTTTTCCAAAACATCACAGAGTCAGGATCACACAGTCTTTGCTCATCTAGAAAAACGTGTTTGAGCTTCTTCCACGTCTTTTTGTGGCTGGAGGGCTCGTTTCATTTCTTTAGCTCAACGACTTTCACTGTTTGGATTTCCCGTGTGTTTATCCATTCACCTTGGTCACCTCCAGTTTTGGACAATTGTGAAGAAAGTGGCTGCAAATATTTTGCTACGGATTTTGTAGGCACATCATGTGCGGCTGGTTTGGGGACAGACCCAGGCGTGTGATCTCTGGGTCCTACAGGCAGATTCTGAGCTCTGAAGTGGCAACGCCATCTGCAACCCCACCAGCAGGGGTCGCCCCACGTCCTCACCCACATGGGATGTTGTCCCTGTTCTGTATGTTCGACATGCAAAAAGGTCTGTCACTGCATCTCATTTCCTAACGACACACCTGGCTGAGCATCTTTCGACAGGTGTATTTGCCACCTGTGTGTCTTCTTTCAGGAGGCATCTGCTAAGGTCTGCTGCCCCGTTTGGGGTAAGTGTGATTTTGCTGTTGGATGGAGCCGAGAAGCAGAGTGGACCCAGTGGCTCACCTGACAAAATCTGTAGCCATTTAACCATCCTTTCCACAGGCAGCATGCTGATCTCATCCCAGGTGGGACACAAGGTTAATTACATTGCACATTTAAGGCTGAAATCCGTGAAAAAGTGTTGCTGAGAAAAGCCGAGACAGGGGCATCTAGATTTGTCTCCTTCCAGATGAAGCCCCATTCCTGGACAGATCAGTGTGGCCTCCGGGACTCTCCCTGACCCCTGCTCCAGACAGGGCTGTGGCAGGTCCCCGGACGCCCCTGCATCGATGCACCTGCGCCTGCAGACCCGTCACCGTTGCTGACAGAGCAGCTCCGGCGTTTCTTCCTCCGCAGGCCATGGGAAACCGCTCCTGTGATAGGTGGTGGTCAGAGCAGCCGTTTGGTGCACGTGGTAGCTATGGCCTCGTTCGCTACAACTCTCTTAAGGAACGGGTAATGTCTTTCCAACTCCATTTTAGAGGAAATAGGGGCACCGAGAAGTGAGCTAATATGTCCAACATCAGCTACTTAGCGAGAGCCTCAGGGTTTGGCCCGAGGTCACACGGGCTCCGCGCCACACCTAGAGCTGAGTTTCTCCCATGGGTATCTCTGTCCCATAGCACTTGATGCACGTGTCAAATAGACAATCTTCCCACTTGACCTAAATCAGTGCTGGCTTCCTTCCTTCCATTGGCTGTCTCCTGTAAGAGAAGGATCATGAGCAGAATTCTGAATCTCCTTTCTTTGCTATCTTTCTGTTCATAGAACATAGTAGGGGTTCAAAAGCATGATGAATGAATACATAATCTAAAGTTATCTTTCAAATGTACTAGTCTGTACTAGGAAAACCTAGAAATAGAAGCTTAGGCAAGCAGGAGTTTGCACCAGGCTGAGAGACTCATCTCCTTCCCTGCAGACTGAGCTGGGACACGGGAAGCCATGGCCGGGCTGGGTGTGGACAAAGGCGCCCCGGGACTGTGGCGGGAAGAAAGGCTGTGGGACTTTGAGGCAAGGACGGATTTCTCTGTTGCCACTGGACAGCTTATGGCTATCGTAGTGGCTAAAACCTACGTGCCTTCGTATCCCCTAGTCTCTGGAGCTTGGCTGGGCCTGCAGCTCCGGGTCTCACGAGGCTACAGCGGAGTGTCCGCTAGGCTGTGGTCTCACGTGAGGCTTGGTTGCAGAGGAATCCACTTTCTTTGGCAGGATGACACCCCCTCATTCATAGGACAGAGGGAGGCGTCTCCCCATTGGCTGCCGTGCTTAGGCTGCCCTAGGCCCTGGCCCTCAGGGGGTCACAGAATAAGCCGCTTGCACCACGGTGGCTTCCCTCTCTAGAGCCAGCGAGGAAGTGTGGCCGGGAGGGACTAGATGAGGGGACCACGCCTTTCCCCACACCTTCGCTGTGCTCTGTTGATTAGGAACACGTCAGGGTCATGTCACCGGAAAGGTGCGAGGCCCACGAGGGGGACCAGGAAGGGCAGTGTTCAGTCACCTGTCCACACGCAGTCACTGAGAGTAATTTTAAGACAATTGGCCTGACATCCTCTCATCGTTTGTCAGAGTGGATGGCGTCCCCCCTTCTGTGACTTTCTAGCCAACCAGCACCGTTGGGCAGAATGACACACCGTGCCGATGATGGTGAACTTGAAACATACACAGATGTGTTCCAGCAAACAAGGGCAATGACCGAAACGCACACAAGTGTTTGCTTCTAAACTGAGCGTTCGGAATTTTCTCCCAGGCCTCCTGCAGCCACATCCCCATCCTTCTAAACACCGAGGGCTTTTGCGAGGGCACACGTTCCAGTGTGTTTGGGTAGGAGCTACTGCAGGCTTGGGCGTTCCTCTGGAAGCGTTTGCCCTCCCGCGTCCCAGGGAGGAGGGGCGGGGATCCCTGTGCAGGAAGGAGGCTGCAGACAGGAAATAGGTGAACAGCACGGGGCCTTGCCAGAGGAGCAGGAGGCAGGCTGCCCGTGGCCTCCAAGGTCCCGTTTCGCTCTTTCTCCAGGTACATTGAGGTATATTTGAACAAGGAAGATTATACACGTTTAAGGTGTACAATGTCCGTTTTGATATACACATATATCGTGGAATGATTTCCACAATCAAGTTAATTAGCACATCTGTCACCTCACCTGGTTATGTGTGTGTGGGGGTGAAGGCTCGGGATCAATTCTCTTTGCAACCTGCAAGTAAACAGCACAGTTTCACGTACTAGAGTCACCTGGCCCTCCAGTAAGACCTCCAGAACTCGTCGGCTGAAAGGTGAATTGTCGGCCAGCCTCTCCTCACTCCCCGCCACGGCCCCTGAGAGCCCCTGGGCCCTCTCTGTGTCTGTGAGTTTCACTGTTTCCGGTTCTGCACAGAAGCAGGAGCCCATAGGCTCTGTCTTCCTGCGTCCGGCTTATTTCAGGCAGCACTGGCAGTGCCCTCCAGAGCCCTCTGTCTCCGCCCAAGTGGCAGGATGGGTGGTCCCACTGGAGAGGCGGGAGGAAGGTCAGAGCCCACAGTTCACACTTTTCACCCATGCGGTGGTGTGGCTCCTCGGCTTTCTGGGTTGGAGGGCGGAAGGAAGTCTCTTGCTACCGGCTGGTTTGTGGTATGGCTTAGGGACGCAAGTCTGCGGAGAAATGGTCAGCTCTCAAGGTTTGTCTCCGCCACTTATTTCTGTGTGTGCATTTAGATCAGCTACTTAACATTAGCCTGGCACAAAATCAGGGAAATAACCCCCCAGAACAGTCAGCATAAAGATTAAATGAGTTGTTCTGTATAAAGAATTTAGACAGCACTTAGCATGTGTTAAGCTCTATACAAATGTGAACTACATTTATGGTTGTTTTAAGTAAAAGTCTTCCATCAGGCATTTCAATCCATGGGGCTTTCTATTTTTTATTGCATTTACGTTTTTCCATTTAGGCACTTCCAGCATGAAGGGTCTGATTTTATAATAAATGGAAATGTATGCTTTGCCTCGCTGTTACTATCTGGCATAAGTTAATTATTTTTTGTAAGTATATTGAGGACATACATCTTTTTAGAGTGCTAAGGAAGTTAGGTTGAGAATAGCTATTTTTATATTCTTTGAAGCGGTCCTTTAAGATAATTTTTAAAAATTGATCAAATCACTTTAAAAAACTTTTTCTAAAACAAAATCGTGGTTTTGCCTTATTTTAACTTTAGTTTGGAAGCATGCATCTTTATATCCTTATTATGCTTACATTATATAGTTCCTTATGTGATCTTCCCTGAGGCTACAATGGCCAAAAAAAAAATGCCCAAATTAATTTAGAAAGGGGCAGTGCATTAAAATTTCCTTCCATGGAGCTTTTGGAGGCGTCTCAACCCATCCACGGAGGAGCTACGGAAAACATTTACTTGTAATATTTAGGTGTTATCACTTGGCCAAATCAGGATTGCTGGAAATCAATAATTGTACTTCATCACAAAGTCATTCAGACATAGAGTTTCCAATACATACTGATACCAGGGCGAGGGATTTTGTGGCTACAAAATGCAAACAAAAAACTTTCTTACTGTCGGTCAGAGAGAAATGTCACCCTGATGAGGATTTTCCGTTCGTGTCTGCATTTGACCACCTTTTAGAATTTGTTTTCTGTTACCAGCAGCAGATGTGTGTGTATTAACACGCACACACTCACAAACCTCCGGGTTTGGAAGTATAAAGCCAGTGAAGTACTTGGGACAGGGATCATGGACTTGGTGTTAGAAGTTGCTAACTGGTCAGCACCTGGTTTTCATCGACCTCATGGGTCCCGGCCATGCAATAGCGCCCCGATTCACCCTGGTGGGAGAGAGGAAATGGCAGCCCGTCCGCCCCGGGACAGGAGGTGCGGGGAAACAGTAATCCAGTTACAGGGAGAAGGGACCCTCTCGGTCTGGTGCTGGCAGTGAGAGTCAAAACAACCCAGCCAGGGTTTCCGTGTGAAAAACTCAAACATGGACAAATTGTTCGAGAAGCTTGGTTGGCAAAAATATTAACTGGGGATAAATCTAGTGAATTTCTAAATCTTACAATTGGCTCAGTTTGTGGAGATGTTTTGTTCATTTGCAGCAGTTCAGAGGTTCCAGGAACGGCTTTCTCAGAGACCGAGGGGTGTACCTGATACCTTCTGCTTAGGGCATTAAAACCCAGCAACCTCGCGGTTAAGAGCCATCAGAGACAGTCTCTCTTCTGTAGACAGAGGAAGTCTAAAAGAACAAGGTCCAGTCCGTGCCTCAAAGCTACTTGGAAATACCCCAATATGGGTCAACTGTTTGTGCAAAAATTAGTGGAGAAGGGGGGGGCGTGCTCTGCCATCAGGACCCTTTGTGCACCTGCCTGGATGGAGCTGCGTGAGGAAGACCTTGCTTGCTCTCTCTGGTGACTGTCTTAGCAGCCGGCACCGCAACTTGCAAAGTTAATCATTGAGTGAATGGGTGACACATCCATTTATTTGGAATCACTCCAGAGGTGGAAGGTAGTTGAGAAGAACTGTGACAATTTGCTTAAGAGACCTTTATTCTGTTTTGTGCCTCCTTGAAGTTATCTTTGAGCAAAGGAGAAAGAAAAAACAAGGAAGGAGGGAAGGAAGGAAGGAAAGGAGAGAAAGAAAACTAAATCCTCTTGATGATTTTTGGCTGTGATACTTTTAGTGAAGTAGAGATTATTCTATAAAATGAGTAACAGTTATTATATTATTAGTTACTAAAAATATTCATTATTTTTCTTACCACATGTTACATTTTTAAAAATTCTACAGATTTTACACATAAACCATACCGGGACAAAAGGACACTCCCCCGTTTGCATACATAATCACAAACAAGCGAGCCAACCAGCATCAGGGCTCGTTTGGTGACCTTGGCCTCCGTCCAGTCTCTCCAGGAGAAGCCGGGATGCCGGCTGCAGAACCCCCAAACGTTTGGGTGGAACCCCATCACCCTCTCACCCAGGGACAGAGAGGCAGCGTGGGGCAGCGCAGGAAGTGCATGCCGGGGCCCAGGGACTCCTGCCGTGCAGCCGGGAGGGAGGGAGCTGCCGGGAAAACAGCAAAGGAGGCCCCTCGGCGTTAGTGCCGGACAGCACGGAGCAGCTCCAAGTGCGCCGCCGTCCGCCCCGGCACGGGCAGCTCACTTCCGCTAGTCTTCCGTTCACCCTCATGGTTATACAGGTCTAGACAGTATTTCTGACATTCTCTGGAGTTTTTGGACGTTGTCACAAACCATGGGACCACATGTTTGAAGATTTAAATGCGAAAGCAAGGATCCGCTATTTATTTTCCTCAAGAGCATCTCCTGGAACTGTGTGATCCTTTCTCTCTTTTTCTCCTTGACAACCCAAATCAGTTTGTTTTCAGTTTGTAATGCATCTAAAAATGTACTAGATGTCTCCGTTAGCTCATTAATCATATTCCATTGTTTGAAATTAGTCTCCTCTGCGTCCTGTGCTTCTCTTGAAAATGAATCAACACTTCGATTTCAATATTCATGATGTTAACAATGATCAGTTTAGTTCTCCTTGTTACACACATTTTTATGGTTCTATCTCTTGCATTATTGTTTTAATGGCTAGAAGTTTGTAATATTAAAGAATTAATTTTTAATGGTAATTGTTTTATCTCCATATGTAATGAACTAACATTAGAACACGCAACAGTAATTAAAATACTTTATTTACTATGGAAATCCTTACCTGATTCTTCTAAGTACTGTCATTGCCATTATTTATGAAGCTATTAAATTATCATACTATTGTTATGCTATTGGAAGCAGTAGACAAGTACTGTATTTTGACAGTTTCCTGACAACGATGTTGTCGTTCCTTTTATGAGAGTTAAAAGAAGTAGCAAGTTAAGACTCTCGTAACTGGCCACTTTGCATCAGCTGAGAGACGGTGTGGACGGTCACGCCTGCCGGGGGCAGCCCCGCGGGGCAGCTGGCGGTCTCTGGAAACAGCTCTACGGAAGACAGCTGCGGTGCCGTGGCTCGGAGCGTGGATTCCGGCGCCGACCTCCCAGCACTTTGTCACATGGAGCAAATTCGTCTTTCGTGCGGTGGTTTCCTCACTTCTGAAACAGGGGTCGTTCACGAACGGTCAGTCCCTTCCGTCAGGGATCAGAACGGCGCCCAGCTGGCAGTGGGCACCGCGCCCCGCTGTGCACCTTCAGGCGGAAGAGACCACGGCTTCCCCGGAGAGGAGCCGAGCGGCCGACCAGGTCTTGGATTGTGGCTGTCACAGCCCCTCTGGGCTTCGGCTCCGGCTCCTACCCTCCCTGCGCTTTGATTTCCCGGTTGTTAAATTGCTGTTTGTGGCAGACGACAGAACCCAAGAAAAGGGCTGGCAGAGACCGTCACCACAGCAAAGCAGGCTGATTCCTTCTCTCTTTGAAGGAGGCAGTGGAGATTTGATCAAAACTAAGATGTCTTCTGTGCTGAAATACATCATTATTTTATCTCCCACTACAGAAAAAAAAAAAAACACTGCCAATTAAACTTTGACCCAACGTTTTCTTCACATTGAGATTTGTCATTTATAGTGATTGCAATGACTTTTTCAGATTAAGACACAGACTTGAACGTATTATTTTTGTGTATATGTAAAAGCAAAAAAGGGTGTCAGCCCCTTTGGGCACCGCATTGGGGAAACACACGGCCACGTCCAAATAAAAGCCCGCACTTGTTGTTTTTAACCTTGAACTCTCTGGACGAGCAGGCAGGACCCGAAAGCACAGCTGACCATCACCCAGAATCGGTGCCCATCCTGACCTCACAGGTGCGTCTCCAAGCCGGGGAAGCCGCGTCAGCGAAGGCTGCGGGGGACACGGAGTCTTTTATTTAGGACACACACGTGTGGACTTCGGCCACTCCGGCTGCTAGGACAGAGTACCACCAACGGGGCGGCTTAGAGACACAGAGCTGCATCTCTCCCTGTTTCGGGGGCTGAAGTCCAGGCTCAGAGCGCAGGAAGGTCCCTGACTGGTGAGAACGTGCTTCCTGGGTCACAGGTGGCGTCTTCTCGCTGTGTCCTTCCATGGCAAGGGGGCGGGAGCTCTCTGTGGCCTCATCATTTTATAAGGACACCGATCCCCTTCATGAAAGGCTACGCCCTTGGGAGCTGACCCCTGCCAGCAGCCTCGCTGCCTGACCCCATCACAGTGGGGTTAGTTTCCACCCGTGAGTGTGGAGGCACCCACATTCAGTCCACAGCATGCAAGTACACACAATATTACTTGGGTTAAGGGAGAAAGACAAAAAAGAACTGTTTTATTCAAATGTTTTCCAAAAGCCGATATGAGGATCCCAAGGAATGCCGGTTAAAACACAGACGGCTGGATCCCTACCGAGAGCCTGTCTCAGAGTCCAGGGGTTGACCCCAGGAACGGTGACATCTAACTGGTGGCCCGTGTGGTGATAACCACAGTGTCAGAGAACCCAAAAGCTTCTATTGGCCTTTAAGAAACAGTGTTGAGCATTACTTGGTTCTGGGCCATTTCTCCGAGGCAGCGGGATACGGTCAGAAATCTCGGAAGGTTGACTCCACGGTAGGCTGTCCCAGGACTGGGTGGATACATCCCCGTGCCAGGACCCCACTGCGGTGAGTGAATCCGAGCCAGCCTCGGGGACACACACACGTCTGCACAGCCCTCCTGGCTTCCCTGCGCCGAGCTCCCTGTGGCCATCCAGACGGTTTGGAGCGCGGGGACACGGGACGCCACAGCATTCACCTGGGCTGGGAGCCCAGGTATCTAAGGAAGCACCATGAAAGCCCTACTTCCTCATCACAGAGAAGGTGATGCTCGAGACGTGCTCAAGAAGGCGGTCATAGCACTCCCCAGCCTCGACGGAGGCTCAAACGTTCCTGGGGGGACTGCGGTGTTCTCGGAGGTCAGGAGCCCGTCTCTCCCAGGCGCAGGGACACAGAGCTTAAGTGAGGCATGCAGCTTCATTCCGGGGGTCAGGGTAAAGCTCCCAGAGTCTGGGGTCCTGCTTTTTCTATGGCAGGTACTTCCTGCTTGCATGTTTTTAGATAACTACATACTCTCATAGCATCAGGCAAACGGTAGGAAACATTCAGTCGCTGTGGAAAGCACACGGCAGAGCCGGGCGTGGGTGGCCCAGCTGTGGACGCTTCCTGGTGGGAGCGCAGGGCGCACCTCCTGGCAGGGTGAGCCCGGTGTGTGACGTCGGCTATGTCCCTTCACCAGGTGTTTGTTCCCTAGCTCTTTAGAAAGGAGACTCGGCCCCCACTGCCGAGTTTGTCTTTTGTAATTCTTCTACTGTTAGTATTTCTGAGGTGCCTCTACCATGACTTATTGAATTTTGTCCACGTTTCCAAAACTGGCAATATCTTGTCACAGTGTTGTGACAATATTTTTTAATATTGTAAGATTCAAAGCCAAAGGAATTCATCCTAAACCAAAATCCACACATATTGTTAAATGTTCCTCCTTAACGCTGCATATCTCTGGCGTCTCCCAGAGAAGCCGGCTCACCGAGGGTGGTGAGAAACCGCCCGTGCGGGCAGAGGGGTAAATGGGTAATGGCGGTGCACATTAGCAAATTATTGCCGTAAAAATCGACGCCAATTTTTCTACAGTGGTATATCGCTAACTGTGTCTAATGATACACCATCATGTTTAGAAAAAAAGGGTGTTTCCATTTCCTTAGTGAGCAACCAAGATGAAATGTACTGCATAATATTGAAATTTTTTCTTAATTTAAAAATTCTGATATTTTAAAAAGACAAATTATGGTCCTTGGAATGCTTTTTATTTTACTCAATTATTTTGGTGTCATTGCCTTGAAATTTTGTAATAAATTTTTAATAAAGAAAGAAATATAACCTTAAAATGAAATTGAGCCCTGGCTGCTGTGGCTCAGTGGATTGAGCGCGGGCCTGCAAACCAAAGGGTTGCTGGTTCAACCCCCAGTCAGAGCATGTGCCTGGGTTGCAGACCAGGTCCCCAGTAGGGGGCGCGTGAGAGGCAACTGCACACTGATGTTTCCCTCCCTCTCTTTTTCTTCCTCCCTCCCCTCTCTCTAAAAATAAATAGTAAAATCTTTAAACGATGGAATTAAGGAAATGTTGCAATGGAGCGCGGTCAGCAGGCCAGGCGGACACCAAACTAACCCTGACGCATACACACCTCCCTTCCTTACACAGATTCCCAGGCAGCGAGAGAGAGATACTTTCAATTATTAGAGAAGACAGTATTTTAGGCTATGCAAAACCAAATTAAACACTAAGTGCTTTATTGGACCTTAAAGAACTTGAGATCTTCCATGTGGAAGAGGAAAATACTATCTAATGTGAAAACAGTGTGAGTAAATCTGAAACAAGGGTGACGCTTCATTGCAGTTCACCAGCTCTGAGGGAAGCAGGAAAGTGTCTCTCAAAGCCATTTGCTTCTGACTGTGTAGAACAGGTTTTCCAGTTCAGCGTGACACCTGAGTGTCCATGGATGCTGCTGGAAACACATGAGGGAGACGCTGACCCGGGAGGCGGAGGAGACCCCCGATCCGGTGGAAGAATTCCCGCACAGCGATCTGCGTTCTCCTCAAAGGCCCGGTACACAGGCCTGGCATCCCTTTTCACAGGGACGAGCTTCGTGTCCCCATCACGGGAGACGGCTGTCACCCTCCCCACTGCTCCCGATTTGTCCCGACTCTCTGGTGGTCCCTTTTCCTCCCCCGCCCCAGACAGCGATGCAGCTTCTCAGACAGATGGCTGTTTCCCGACTTCCCTGGCTCCCTCCTCCCTCAGGGGGAGCATTTCCAGGCCCCTCCATTACTTCTCATGTAATCAGGTGCCCGGTCCTGGGGGGACCCCCCCATTACTGTGGCCTCCTTCTGAACAGACCTCCCTTCACAGCCCCCCTTCTTTGCTCTGTGCTCAAGCATCCAAGCCACCGTGTGACGCTCCCATCCCTCAGCCACATCTTCTGCCTCTGCACATGCACCTCGGGGGCAGCGCCACGCGGCTGCTGATGGCTGCGTGTCATTCTCTGGTCGGCCTGTCCAGGGACCTTCCCAAAATAGCGAATGGCTGTCTGGCCTGGATGTGGTGGGGACACAGGCTTCTTCTCAGTGATCACAGCTCCCTCCCCTGGCTTTCAGTGACGCGGCCGACTTTGGGGAAAACGCATTGTCCTCGCTGACTGAAGTAGGACACCACCTTGGTGAGCTCGGGGACACACGGCTGTCTTTCTTGGGCTGTTTCTGTGTGGCGTTGCTGGGATTAAAGAATGCTGGGGCCGCCATGTGAGAAGGGTTCCGTTCTGTTCGAAGACCATTTTAAAAATAATATGTAATCACACTTTTATACAAACACAAAACGAATGTGCCCAAGATTTTATTTCACCTATTAATGAATGGACAAGATGTTTTAAATTATTCAAATGAGAATTCAGAGAACCAACGGTGTGTACGCAGGAGATAATGCTGCACTAAATTACAAATATATATGGAACGGGTTTATTACGAGAGACAGAGGAGCCGCGAGGACATCTCTGCATGTGTGTGGAACAGAATCAGTTGTATTATTACGATTTATCTATAATTGAAAGTTGCTCAAAGCAACGACAGGAGTTGTCCCAGGGACCCCAGAGACTCCGAGAAACCAGCAAGGCTGGCTCGGACGACCCCGGATGGCTGGCTGCCCTCTGCGTCCACTTTATTCGTATACAAGTTTTCTCTCATTTTACCTCTTGTCGTTTTTACCCTTCCTGTTCTACTCTGTTATTCTCCTCCAAGAGAGCAGTCTCGTTATTAACTTGATCCACGGACGGGAGAGTAGCTTGTGAGCTGTGCCAGGTAGACCAGCGCACATCTCTGGGTTCTTACCTGGCCCCACACGTACTGCGCGGAGGTTCCGTCTCACCCTCCTTCCCAGGCTGCTCAGTGGGCAGTGCCCCTCTTCTCCCTGGGGACTGCGGACGGGTCCCTGCCCTCCTCCGGGCTGGTGTCCAGGGGAGCAGGGCCCTTCCTCCTTCCTGCTGGGTCTGGCAGTCTCGGGGGGGCCACCCCCACCCGCTGAAACGGGCCATCCTTCTCTTCTCTGTAAGAAGCAATAAGCAACCGTGGCTGCACCGGTGGCCAAGCCTGGTATCATCTGCCTCTGCCCAGAGCCTCTTGGCCCTGTGACACCCAGACCCTTCTCCTTGCCTTTCAGGACTCACCTGATTGGTCCAAGCATCCTTCCCTATTAGCCAACATGCCCCAAACCCCTTGCACTGTTCTAGTTTATAACTAGCTCAATTGATAATTGAGTTACCCGTTGGGCTAAACTCAACTCGATAATGATTGATTATTCATTATGTGCAAAACACGGGACATGCTGACGTGATTAGGGCGCAGCAGGAGACTGGAGGGGACTCTCCCTGAGCAGGGTTCTCTACGCTCCGTTAGCACCATTGTTATCATCACACGACCACGGAGCAGGCTGTGAAGGAAGGAGCATGCATTCACCTTTAGAAACCTATGAACCGATTTTTTTTTATTTCTTTCCAATTTAGTCTTTAAAAGTCATTTGTGGCTGCACGAATGAATAAGAGTAATAGGATTTAGCTGGGGTGTGGGAAGAGTGGGCAAATGCATTCCCACAGGAAGGGAGAGAATGATTCCCTTCTGCTCAGAGGATACAAATCGGTCCCCCAGATCTTAACGCACAGGGTTTGAATTTCAGCCGGAGCCTGATCAAAGTGGGGCTAGCGTGCTGTGCAGAAGACATCAGAAAGTCTCTCGTTCTTTAATGATTTTTAAATGCTTTTGTGTAACGTGATAATGCCTTCAAAGAGAACTGCGACCCAATTAATAACAGAGGAGACCCCGTCTCCGGTTCCCCCGCAGGAAGTCTGCCTGTCTCTTCCTTGCCTGAGGCTCCGCGGAGCCTCCACCCTCCCCGAGCCTGGGCGGTGGCGGGTCCAGAAGACAGGGAGGGGGCTGCCAGGTGGAAGGGTGCCCTCACCAGGTGGGCGCCTTAGGTAGCTGTTTGTGAGCCTGGTTTGATCATGGACTAGAGTGTGAAGCCGAGACCAGGGGCCGGGCGGGAGCGCCGTGAGTGACGGAGTTCACACGGACACCCGTGGCCCAGAGTCCGCAGTGCAGTCGTGAGCCCCCGTCCGTCAGCTCAGGGCTCGGCACCTGCCGCTCTGGCTCCCAGTCGGAGCTCTGTTGGCTACACCCTCCTGCTTTCTGGGCTGCTTTTCCGTGCTTCTTCTCTGGTTCTCTTCCAAAGTACACAAACACAGCTATGTAGGAGAAGGAAATGTCCAAAAACATATAAAATCTTGCAAAGAGATACATATAATTTATAATTTATTATACATATGTATATATATTTTAACCACCAGGCTTGAGACATTAAAAAATAAATCCAAGTTTGCCCAAATCCACCATGTTTTACTTTGTACCTGGTTTGGTTACTGTGGAAGAGATATGCGACACGACAGGACATTTCAGAAAACAGGAAAGAATTGTCCATGAACTGGCTGAGGAAGGAGAAAAAGGGAGAAAAGGGCTTTAAAGGTACAATTTCTTCATGGGTTTGGTGTGTGAACCAAGAAAGAACCATCTGCTGGGAGGCGGAGCTCTGTCCCCTTGGGTGGGGCCCAGTGACCCTCTGGCACACGCAGGGGGTTTATGAGCCTGGAGAAGCCCCATGCAGGGCGCAGGGAAGGGCGAGGGAGGGGCGGGAAGGGAGAGAGGACAGCTGATCTGGTCCAGGTGCAGGAATCAGACGTTCATTGATGGGTCAATTAAATAATCTGTGCGGTGACTCCTGATTTCCTTGCCATGAACTGGTTTAATTGAATATGAATTGAAGTCGATTTTTAGCTGGAACTAATTCCCAGGAGCTCTGTGCAGACACGAGGAAATTGGTAAGGACTTCCAACATTGTTTACAGAGTGACTTGTGAAAATTTCTTTTTTTTTTTTTTTGACTAAGTATCTGGGGCAAGAATAAGTGGAAATGTGAAAAGAAATCAAAGCTAATCACTTTCTTCTTTTCATTCTTCTGCCAAGAGACAGACTTTTTGTCTCCTTCCGAGGCCAGTGGAGGGAATGTCCAGAAGTCACTCACAGCTGAACAGTCCCCAACAGCCAAGGGGTGGCAGAAGCTGTCCCACGGAATTCTAGTGTCAGTGATGTGAAAACACCTCGTGACATTTCATTAGAATTAAAAAAATAACCTCAGGACATCTCATTGCTGAAGGAATCTTGAAGTAATATTTCCACTGTGCAAAATGTGTTCTTTGGATTTACATTTTGAATGGCTAGTTAGTTTTCTACATATTTTAATTTATTTGAATTAACTGTTGTTTCATTACTGTAATTTAACATACGATGTTAACTTTGCACATGATATAATTTAATGACATTAAATATAGTAAAACTATGGGATATTGGTTATACTCAATATAAAATTGTTTAAATGTTTATTGCACATCAGGTTATCGCATTAGAAAGGTAATTTGTAATACTAACACTAGAAAATAGTCTATCATTTTTAAAAAATATTATCAGCTGTATGATCTTTAATGCTTGATATGTCTGTTTATCTGTGTTATTCTCAAGCATACTTTAAAAACCTCATGCCTAGTATTTTAAGGTAGTATACGCTTAGACTACCATGAGGGTAGTAGTAGTCCCAGGCACAGTGGCCTTGAGTAGTAGAAACGGCAAACCTCTTAAAATGAAATCAATTGTTTGAATTCCCTTTAAAGAGAGAGAATGCTGGAAATTGGGAAGAAACTTTCAGCCTAGTACCTTTTGCACATTTTAATAAGATCAAACAGTAATAAAGCAAAAAAGGTAATTGTGTGTTGCCTTTTACCCTGAAGCTTACATTTATATGAGGATGTGGAAGTATTCCCTAGTGTTAATACTTCCAGAATGCAGTTTTTTGAGTCCCTATAGGAAAAGTTGACAGAAAAAAAA
>PVJI01015562.1:0-40938 GCA_004026765.1 Micronycteris hirsuta
GCAGAGACTAAAAGTAAAGGGATAGAAAAAGATATTTCATGGAAATGGAAAGGAAAAACAAGCTAGGGTAGCAGTACTTATATTTCATAAAAGACTTTAAAACCAAAGCTATAAGAGACAAAGAAGGACACTAAGTAATGACAAAGGGAACAATCCAACAAGAGAATACAACCCTAGTAAACATTTACACACCCCACACAGGAGCACCTAAATATGTAAGGCAAATCTTGATGGACATAAAGGGAGCAACAGACAGAAATACTGTCATAGTCAGGGATTTTAACACCCCATTGACTTCAATGGATAGATCTTCCAGACAGGAAATCAACAAGGAGACAGCGGCCTTACACGACATGTTAGATCAAAAGAGTTTAAGTGACATCTTCAGAGCACTTCCCAAAGCAGCAGAATACACATACTTTTCGCGTGCACATGGGACGTTTTCTAGGATAGACCACATGCTAGGACACAAAACAAGTCTCAATAAATTTAAGAAGACTAAAGTTACATCAAGCATCTTCTCTGACCACAATGCTATGAAACTAGAAATCAATCACAAGAAGAACACTGAAAAACACACAAAGATATGAAAGCTAAGTAACATGTTATTAAATAATGAATGGGTCAAAAATGAGATCAAGGAAGAAATCAAAAGATACCTTGAAACAAATGAAAATGAGACACAACAATCCAAAATCTGTGGGACACTGGGAAAGCAATCTTAAGAGGGAAAATATAGCATTACAGGCCTATCTCAAAAAAAAAAAAAACAAAAACAAGAAAAAGCTCAAATAAACAATCTAACTCCACACTTAAAGAAACTTGAAAAAGAACAACAAAGCCCAAAGTGAGTAGGAGGAAGGAAATAATAAAGATCAGAGCAGAAATAAATGAAATAGAGTCTAGAAAAATGATGTAAAAGATCAATGAATCCAAAAGCTGGTTCTTTGAAAAGATAAACAAGATTGGCAAACCTTTAACCAGACTCATCAAGAAAAAAAGAGGAAGGACCCAAATAAATAAGCTCAGAAATGAAAGAGGAGAAATAACTGACACCAAAGAAATACAAAGGATTGTAAGAATATATTATGAACAACTATATGCCAACAAACTGGACATCCTGGGTCAAATGGATAAATTCCTAGAAACATTCACTCTTCCAAAAATGAATCAGGAACAGTCAGAGAATCTGAATAAACAGATTATACCTAATGAAACTGAAGGAGTAATCAAAAAACTCCCAAAAAACAAAACCCCTGGACTGGAAGGCTTCACAGGTAAATTTTACCAAACATTCCGAGAACTAACACCTCTCCTTCTCAAAGTATTTCATAAAATGCAAGAGGAGGGAAGGCTCCCAAACTCATTTTACAAGGCCAGCACTACCCCAATGCCAAAACCCAATAAAGATGCTACAAAGAAAGAAAATTATAGGCCAATATCCCCGATGAAAATAGATGCTAAAATCCTCAACAAAATATTAGCAAACCAAATACAGCAATGGATCAAAAAGATCATACACATGATCAAGTGAAATTTATTCCAGGAATACAAGGTTGGTACAACACTCACAAATCAATAAATGTGATGCACCACATCAACAAATTGAGAGATAAAAAACCACATGATCGGTCCTGGCTGGTGTGGATCAGTGGATTGAGTGCCGGCCTGAAAACCAAAAGGTGGCCAGTTCATTTCCCAGTCAGGGCACACACTTGGGTTGTAGGCCAGGTCCCCAGTTGGGGCACGTGAGAGGCAATCACACACTGATGTTTCTCTCACTCTCTTCCTCCCTTCCCCTCTCTTTAAAAATAAATTAATTAAAAACAAAAACAAAAACATGATCATAGATACAGAAAAAGCATTTGATAAAATCTAGCACCTGTTTATGATTAAAACTCTTAGCAAAGTGGGATTAGAGGGAACATACCTAAACATAATAAAGGCCATATATGACAAACCCACTGCCACCATCATACTCAATGCGCCAACACTACAAGCGTTCCCCTTAAGGTTGGGAATAACACAGGGATGTTTGCTTTCACCTCACTTCTTCAACATAGTACTGGAAGTCCTAGCCACATCAATCAGACAAGAAGAAAAAATAAAAGGCATTGAACTGGGTAGAAAGAAGTAAAACTGTTAATATTTGCAGATGACATGAGACTGTACATAGAGGACCCCAAATATTCCACCAAAAAACTACGAGAACTGATAAATGAATTCAGCAAAGAAGCAGGATACAAAATTAATATCCCCAAATCAGTGGCATTTTAATATGCCAATGATGAACAGAAAGGAAAATTAAGAAAACAATCCCATTCACAATTGCTACAAAAATAATAAAATTCTTAAGAAACTTAAGTTTATTAAAATTCTTAATAAACTGCCCTGGCTGGTGTAGCTCAGTGGATTGAGCGCGGGCTGGGAACCAGACGATCCCGGTTCGATTCCCAGTCAGGGCATATGCCTGGGTTGCGGGCCGGGTCCCCTATGAGGGCCATGTAAGAGGCAACCATGCATTGCTGTTTCTCTCCCTCTCTGTCTCCCTCCCTTCTCCTCTCTCTAAAAATAAATAAATAAAATCTTAAAAAAAAAAAAATCTTAATAAACTTAATCAAGGATGTAAAAGACCTGTACTCAGAAAATTATAAGATATTGAAGAAAAAAACTGAAGAAGATACAAATAAGTGGAAGCACATACCAAGTTCATGGATTGGAAGAATTGACATCATTAAAATGTCCATACTACCCCTTTGGGGAAGGGGCATTCAATCTACAGATTCAATGCAATTCCTATGTGAACCACAAAAGGCCATGTACAGCAATATTTTATCGGATATATCTCCCCAAGCAAGCGAAACAAAAGAAAAAATAAACAAATGAGACTATACCAAACTAAAAAGTTTTCACACAGCAAAGGAAATCATCAACAAAATAAGACAACCCTCAAAATGGGGGAATATATTTGCCAATACATCTGATAATAGTTAATATCAAAAATATATAAAGAATTTACAAAACTCAACACCAAAAAAACCAAACAACCCCATTAAAAAATGGGCAAAGGACCTGGATATACATTTCTCTAAAGAGGACAAACAGCAAATAGATATAGGAAAAGATACTCAACAACACTAATCATCAGAGAAATGCAAATTACAACCACAATGAGATATCTTCTCGTACCTGTCAGAATGACTATCATCAATAAATCAACAAAAAACAAGTGCTGGAGAGGATGTGGGGAAAGGGAACCTTTTTGCACTGTTGGTGGGAAGGCAGATTGGTGCAGCCGCCATGGAAAGCAGTATGGAAATACCCAAAAAAGTTAAAAATGGATCTACTTTTTGATCCAGCAATCCCACTTCCGGGAATTATCTGAAGGAATCCAAAACACTAACTTGAAAGAATATAAGCACCCCTATGTTCATAGCAGTGTTATTTATAATCGCAGATATGGAAGCAGCCCAAGCATCCATCAGCAGGTGAGTGGATAAAACAGCTATGGGGCATTTACACAATGGAATACTACTCAATCATAAAAAAGAGAAAGTTTTACCCTTTGCAACAGTATTGATGGACCTACAGAAAATTATGCTAAGTGAAATAAGCCAGTCAGAGAAAGACAAGTACCATATGATTTCACTTATATGTGGAATCTAATGAACAAACTGAACAACAAGAAAAATGGGGAAAGACTCATAGCAGGAGAGCAGGATGACAGCTAGTGGGGATGGCTTAGGGGGTAAAGAGATTGAGCAAAAAGGAAAAAGGACTCACAGACACGGACAACAGTGTGAAGATTTTTTGGGGAAGGGGAGTATAAGGGGACTAAATGGTAATGGAAAAAATACAGTAACAATTAAATTAAAAAAAGAAGAGCAAGTTCAGGAACTTTTTAGTATATTCCTTTAACCCCGCATCTAACCTTACAACCAGATTGATCTTTCGAAAGCAAATTTCCCATGGTTCTCCTGCTTTAGCATCCTGCAAGGGCTTCCTATTATGCTTGAAATAAATACCAAAACTCTTCATGTCATCTTAGGATATGGCCTGTGGCCACCTTTACCACATTTCACCTCTTCCTTTCTACCCACTGTGAATTCATAAAACTCATTCCTGTCTCAAAGCAATCACACGTGCTGCTCTTTGCCAGCAATGCCCCCCCCTCACCTGCTAGTTCTTTCTCACAAGTGCCAAGAATGTCACCTCCCCAGAGAGGCCTTCCCTGTTACTTACTATCAGTTTTCCTTATAACACCTATCACACCTTGTTAGCATTGTGGCTTACTGTCTGTCACGTCCACTTTAAGGTAAGCTACGCCAGGTCGATGTCAGCTCTGCTTTGCTTACTACCGTCTACTCCACCCACCTGGAGTGTGTGAGCATTTGGCCTGGTCACAGGCGCCCGTTTCTTCCCCACTGAGCACCCCCTAGGCAGAAGCTGGTCATACTTGTCCTGGTTCTCTCTTGCTGGTCTGCATAGTGCTTGATATGCAAGAGAGAATAAATCTTTACTGAAGAAACAAACACACGCATAAAAGAGAATCTCAGACCTATGTACTGAAAGAATGTAGATGTCCCATAAGAACATCTATGACAGTCATACATGAAGGGCAGCCTATTTTTATGTAAATACCTGGAGACATTTATTTTACTACTGCACAAAAGTGATTGCTTTGGTTTTGTTAACCACTAATCTGAAAGTCCTTTTAATAAGGATATGTGTACTGGCTTCTTTATTGGATTACTCAATAGCTCTTAGCATTGCAGGTATTGAGTAGGGAAGCTAATTCCCAGTTCTGGGCCTCAGGGGGCACATGTATGAGGTGAACTGGTTGGACTGCATGCTCCCTGGGCTGCCTTCCTAAAGGTGACAGCATCACTCAGAGGAGAAAGTGTTCACATCCCAGGGTGTCTGCACAAGAAGTCCCACTGCCTGGGATGCCCTCTTTACGCTCCTCCTCTCAGGGATCGTGGAGAGGAGGCTTCCACACCTCTATTATTAGTGTTTCTGCAGCCGGCACCACCCCTACTTACTCACTCTATCTCGTATTACTCTGCTCTATTTTCCTCTCAGCACCTTGCACCATTTTAAACCACTTTATTTATTTACTTACTTATCTACAGAGCTTTTCCTCTAGATCTAATAGTTATTAGAGCCGTTGAAATTGGGACTTTGTATAGCTTGTTCACAGTTTTGTTCCCAGTGCCTAGAAACTGTCAGGCATAAAACAAATTCATAAATATCTGTTAAATGAATACAAGAGGCCCTTGGCTCACATCATCAGGTTAGTAGTAACATGTGAGACAATGGGTATGTTCTCCTCACTAACTCTACTTTTCTAGGCTTGTCAGAAAACCAATCAAATAGAGATGCAGTGTTGTATTTTACAGATGCTTTATTAGGGAAAATTTCAAACACATACAAACAGAGAGGGAATAGCAGGTAGTATCACATAACATTATACCACATCCCATCATATAACAACATACCACAGTGAACCTTCTTCAACAATTATCAATACATGGCCAGTCTTGCGCAAGCACCATATACTTAATACTCCTAAGATAGGGCTAGTAGAGAATTTCAAGTTATATTGATATACAAACCAAGGAGGATTCATATTCACTTTTAGAAAATAAACTAGTGTATTTTAAACTTCCAAAAGACTTATTTAGGTTTTATATGGTATAAAAAATAGTGATTATTCTTTTTCCAGGGACCTCAACCCTCTTGTATCCAGAAGAAAACCTGAGAGCACCAAAAATAGATATTCAACAGCCCCAGGGGGTCTGCCATGTCTCCACTCCTAATGCATTCATTCCTTAGCTGCTTTATTCACTCCAGTTTGACCTGTTCTGTTATCTAGTTTCCCAGCACACAGCAGACAGGACAGCCAATATGCACAGCTGTGAAGGGAGGGAGCAGCAGGATGGGGTCTCCTGACGGCCCAGCACCGACCAAAGACAGGAAGCTGAGAACAACCCAAGCTCCTTTCACCAGACAGAAAACAATGAATCATGATCGTGTCCAGCAGCCTCTGGCCTCTCAGAGCGTAAGACAGAGGGGGAAACAGGGCATAAGGGTTAAGAGAAGTATTTGAAGGAACAACCTCTAGTTATTTGGAAAATAAACTTACAGTAAAATACTCATCAGTGGGGAAACACAGGCAGCAGATAGAGTTGAAAAAGAAACTTCTGTTGTAATAGGAATTATTTTAGATGAAT
This sequence comes from Micronycteris hirsuta, assembly GCA_004026765.1. Taxonomy (NCBI): domain Eukaryota; kingdom Metazoa; phylum Chordata; class Mammalia; order Chiroptera; family Phyllostomidae; genus Micronycteris; species Micronycteris hirsuta. Next base: position 6,234 of record PVJI01015562.1, read on the forward strand.
ATTCTAGATAATTTTTAACTGTTCAGAATTGAGCTTCTCTGGTTTTTGTTTTAGTGTTTTAGTTGAAAAGGTGTAATTAGATGTAGTTTTCATTTCAGTTTCGGTCTTGTTTACATATTACACGTTCAAGGCCAAGAGAACATACAACAGTAACTAAGCAAACATACAACAAGGCACAAAATGGGATCTGTCTAATGCACCCAAATCAGCAAGCCAGGTACCTATCATAAAACATGTCTTCAAAAAAAAAAAAAGAAAGAAAGAGCCCTGGCTGGTATCACTCAGTGGATTGAGTGTGGGCTGGGAACCAAAGAGTCACCGGTTTGATTCCCAGTCAGGGCACAAGTGTGGGTGCGGGCCAGGTCCCCAGGGAGGGCCATGTGAGAGGCAACCATACATTGCTGTTTCTCTCCCTCTTTGTCTCCCTCCCTTCCCCTCTCTCTAAAAATAAAATAAAATCTTTAAAAAAAAAAGAAAGCAAGCAAGAAGTATCAGTGTCCCTGGCATCTTCATCTTCAGGTCCTCCCACTTACTAAAAGGAAAGGGAGGAAGGAAGGGTAGGAGGGAAGAACAGACACTGGGAAGAACAATAATTTTCATTAGTGTTTTTGTGCACAAATAGCTTTCTCTGCCTGGAGACATTCACAAAAAGCTAATTTTGGTCTGGGTCCTTTTGTTACTCTCCTACTTTTGTGGAGTTTATTTCCAAGGGCCATGAATATCTTTTAAAAGCTGACACCTTATTCTTCTCATCAATTTACAAAACTACTTCTTCACCTTACACACACACCCTTCTTCGGCCTAAAAAGTCTAAAGGTTCACATCCTCCCTCAAGATAAAGAGAGACAGATCTTAAGGTACTAGAAAATTCCACTGCAATTCTGAGATCTAGGTAGATGAAACTAACATAAACAATGGAAAATATGTTAATGATGCCTCTCCCAGAGTCCTCAGAGGAAGGTTATCAGTGCCAGAAATACTATAATCAAATATGTTTTTGAACTCCTGCCTCTACTAGCTCCCCATTTAATGCTCACCATGTATGAGAGCATAGCAAAGGCTCAGAGAAGCCCTCTAGCGAAAAAACAAAAGGGGGTGGGTGGCAGACAGATTTAACTTTTTCTACGGAATCATTTTTTGCTATATTGGCAACCATTAACATCAGTTTCAGGGGGAACATTTTAAGGAAAGCTAAACAAATCTCAAGTTATCAATTAACAGCTAATACAGAAAAACACATACTCTTCATGTTATGAAAGAAGAAAAACATACTCACTCAGAGACCTACTTTCAGAAGTGTCACAGGACAATAATGACGCCAGTGACCTCTTAGAACAATCTTACCAGAAAATTTTCCAAATTTGAAAATAAATGCAACCAGCTGAGATTTTATTAAAGATTCGGTCATTTCCACAGGGGTATTTTAAAACTAAACAGCGTGAGTGCCCCTTAACTGACTCGTTCAGTAGAAGGCACAATGCAACAAACAGTACAATAACTGATGAGAAATAGGGTGGGGAAGGGAAAAGAAGGGAGAAAAATGCCCTTGGAAAGTGAGTGCAGGAAGAAAAACTCAGTGTCTTCCTGTCTCCCTCTAAAGACTAGCCTGGTTTTAGTTAAAGCATGTGGGTTTCTAGCTGGCCCCAATCTACCTAGGGATTGAAAAAACCAACCAACCAACCAACAAAAACTGTCCCTAAAAGGAGTGTGGTGATCACAGGAAAGCCTCATCCATAAGATCCTGCAGGAATAAGGCTTTGCTTCCAGACCTAGGAGAAGCAAGAATAACAATCTCTGGAGAAACAAGTTCATTTTCTAGGTGGTCTCCAGAAATGAGGACATCTGGTATTCCCACTAAGGAAAGCAAACCACCTGGAAATTCCCAACCCAGACTCAGGGGATTTGGCCAGAAAGGAATCAACCCTTGAAGCTTTAAAAAGCAAGTTAACTTGCTGAATTTGAGGCCCATATTGTTTTCCAAGTACCAGTGAGGAAACAAGCCTGGGGAATGGAAAAATGAACTGTGGCGACCCATAAACCCAACCCTTCACAGTGGTGCAGGAACATGAAGCACAGTTACACACATCAGTGAGAGGACTCTCAGACACATAATGCTGAAAAAAGCAAGTCACTGAACAATATATTCAGTATGATTCCATTTACATAAAGTTCCTCCCAGAGGGCAAGAGTAAACAATACAGGGGTGGGCAAAAGTAGGTTTACAATTGTGAGTTATGTGAAACATAGTTTAATGTTGTTTTATTTATTGCTGTATTATTTATTTGTATTATAACTGTAAGCCTACTTTTGCTCACCCTGTACATTGATTGGGGAATATATAGCTAAAAATGAAGTTGTTCTTTTTTTAAGCTGAGAAATAAAGAACACGAAAAAGAAAGTGAGGCTATTCCAAGGGCTATACCCCTTTCCTCCAGTCTCGTGGCGTGTAGGGAATGTTTCCTCCGCTGGAAGAAGGTTATGTGGGTATTCAGTTTTATTATTAGTCTTTAAATGCACAGATACATTGTATTCATTTTTGTACATATGATATAGCTCACAATTTAAAAAAACAACTAGTGATTCTCATCAAGTCTTTCAGAAAACAAATTTGGAAAACAGAATGGATGCGTCAGGAGACTTCAATTAGGAGAGACTTCATTTAGGAAGGCTGAGTGAGAATGCCCCTGGAATTCAATAAGTCTTTGCAATTAAAACAGGAAATCCCATTACATCGTCCCTGTTCCAGAGACCTGGAGACTGCTGAACATGTCCCTGGTTTTCGTTTGTTTGTTTTGTCTTTTTTATTTTGTTTTTGGTGGTTGACACACTTAGATTTTTCATGTTTGTGGAAAGACATGAAAAATCTTTCATCTGGTGATCAGGGGTAACCCTCTTCACAGTCAGTGCATTAAAAAACACAAATTTTCAAATGAAACACTTAGACGAATGACAAGGAACAGCGAAAAGTCAGGAGACCCAAATCCTCCACAAGCTGCACTTGAAGGCTCACGTACAAGTTCTTTAACCCTTTCCCAACTCCTTCCAGTGCTCCAGTCACCTTTCACCAGTGTCTCAGCTGGGAATACGCTAGCAGTCCTCGTTTCTGATCTCAGATGTCAGTGAGGGCAAAACTCTCACAAATCCTTTCCTGAGATACATCCAGCTGAGGACCCACAAGAGACTAACAACCGGTATTTACACAGCAAGCTCTTCCGGCTCAGCCACGTCTCAATCCCACAATATCTCCTGCAGCCACCTCAATAACTAATATGTGAAACTGCTCAAAAGTCCTTTAATTTAAAATATGATTCTAGGATTTTAAAATTATTTGTATTTAAAACTTTTGAAAAACTGAGGATCATGGAATAAATGTTTGTTAAAACTGAAAGATACCATCGTGAGCAGATATATTTCTAATTACATAATTGAGATACCATTTACTAATATGCTTAGATAAGTCACATACAGAGGTTCCAGAAGGGCTCCTACTTGATTTGGAATGTTTTCCTGCCACTAATTACAGTACTTGTTAGAGCTGCTTACAATAGGCATTTTGGGGATTTTCTGCACAACTTGTAGCCTTGGACTTGAAATATGTTTGTTATGCTATGAGTCCATATGATGTTCTCAAGCTGTTAAAGTTCTGTATTTGTGCTGTGCTTTCCTTTGGTCTGATTTAAAAGTTTGTTTCTCCTCGGATTAATCAATAAAAGTACAGTACTTTTATAAATAAAGTGCAGACTTTTTAGTCACTCAAGTAATAGGACTTGGCAAGTAAAATGAAAAGTCTATAAGTAATAAAAAATTTTACTGGGGACAGCCCTTCTTATATAATTTATCTCCCTTATAAACACAACAGAACAAGGGCAAACAGTTCTAGGAAGGACAGCACTATGACCTCAGAAGAGATGGATCAAGAAGGGCAAGACAGAAAAAAAAAGGGGGAAAAAATAGCTGTTAAGCAGCAAAGTCTCCCATAAGTAGCTAGAAATATACTTAGCATAATTATTATTATATTCCACGCACAGTTTTTTCTCTTATTGTTGGTTGCAGATAGGTATGAAATTGTCACTTAGCTGGTTTAGAAGTGACAGCAACAAATTCCTACAAAACCTGTGCTAGCTGAATTCCCCTACGCCTTATCATGTACATTATCTAAGAAAACAGGAAATGGATATACTCTTAAAAAATTTTACCTTTATACAAAAACTCCATAGTAGAATCACATTAATTTACTTCTCCCGTCAAACATGCCTTTCAAAAGGAAAAAATAAATAAATAAATGCTTCAAATCTCTCCATCAGCTATATGGGAGAAGAATATTCAGAGTGGACGTACTGATGACAAGCACAAACACACTGAGGCAAGTGCATGTCTAGGGACAGAGACGTGAAGAAGCAGTCTTATTCAGGACGTATTTTGAAATTAGAACTAATGAACTGATGCAAGGTGTGCGGGTAAGAGGAATCAGTGAGAAAACTAGTGTTTTACACCTGAGCAAGAGGAAGGCTGGGGTTGCCTTTTACTAAAATGGGAAGTCTGTGGGAAGAGCTAGCCTGGAGGGGGAAATCAGACGTTTGGCTTTAAACATGCTAACCTTGAGATACCAATTAGGCAATGAGACGTGAATGGGGAAGGCAAGTAGGCAGTCTAGATACACAGAAGTCAAAGTAAGTCAAAGTAAGATGATGTTTCAAGCTATGTACCTGGATGACACCATATTCTGTCTTGTGTAGAGCAGGTCTGTCTACTAGCCAACATGAAGTAAATAGACATGGTTTCTCCACCACTTTAAAGAGACAGTCCAGTGGGAGTTTCACAAGAAGAAGCAAAAGATTTCCAATGCACTTTACTTAGGAGATAGCATAAACAACACATCCATCCCTGTGGGCAGGGCCAGAAAATCAATAATGTGTGTATTTATGTATACTACATTTAAACAAAGTTCATCACCTCAACACTTCATTAAGAAAAATGTTTAATTAACTGCAGTTGTTCACTGCAGGGAATAGGGAGACCACCAGCATAATGATGAAGGCAAATAGTGTTATCTCTCAGAAGGACTAAGAGGCACTTAGTAAAGAGATACTTGGATGTCAGTTTGCTCTGAAAGTTACTTGCCAGTGAAGAGGATACTTGGCCAGGAGAGGGGCAAATCAGAAGGAAAATCTATTTAGTAGTACAAATAACATTTACTAAAGATGTCGGTCATTTCTACCCTGTCCCACCCAACTCTAAAGAGAAGCTGCTGTTCCCACAGCACGAGAAAAGGCGGCCATATTTATGATACCCTCGTGTAACCCGCTCATCTTACAACGAAGATGTCAGAACAGAGCATGCAACTGAAGTGGTCATTATGTGCAAGTGCCTATTGATTCAGAAAAGAAATACCTTGTTCATCTTTTGTTCAACTAATAAGGCTGACAAGAAATTCAGTTCTTATAAAGTTTGAGTTCCTAAATTTATTGCCTGGTGTACAACAGTTCCCCCTTATCTGCGAGGAATATGTTCCAAGACCCCCAGTGGATGCCCGCAGCCACAAATAGCACTGAACCCTATATATACTATGTCTATGTTTTTTTCTATACATATAAGCATATGATAAAGTTTAATTTATAAATTAGTCACAGTAAGAGATTAACAACAACTAATAAGAATATAGAACAATTATAACAATCTACTGTAAGAAAAGTTATATGAATTTGGTCTCTCTCTCTCAGTATCTGGAATCTTCCTTTTACTGTTTTTGGATCGTGGCTGTCCGAAGACAACTGAAGCCACAGAAAGTGAAGGCCGGATAAGGGAGCACTGCACGTGGCTGTGCCCTGCTGAAGGGCGTCCCCTATTGCACACTGACTGGTAAAGCACAGGGCGCACCGGGAGGAGGCTGAAACTTCCTGGGGTGTAAAAGTATTTACAACTTCAGTGTGTTAATAACTGGAGAATGCTTAAGTACACTAGGATATTCCGATGAAGAACACCTTTTAGTCAGATCTGAAAGTGGTACTTTAAAACATAATCAGAATCCAGCAATTCTACTTCTGGGTATATACCCAAAAGATGTGAAAGCCAGGATTCAAACAATCATTTGTACCTGTGTATGTATAACAGCATTATTGACAATAAACAAACAAAATAAGGTGTTTACACACAATGGAATATTCTTAAAGAGGAAATCCTGACACATGCTACAACATGGATGAATTGCATCTGGTTTATTCACCTTAGCATGAAGATATTAATGCTAAGGTGAATAAACGAGACACAAAAAAAGACAAATATTGTATGATTCCACTTATATGAGGTACTTAGAATACTCCTACCAACAGAAAGTAGAATAGAGGTTACCAGGATCTAGGAGAGAGAATAATTGGGAGTTATTGCTTAATGGGAGTTATTGCTTAAAAACTTCTGTTTGGGATGATGAAAACATTCTGAAAATGATGATGGTTGTACTATGTTGTAAATGCACTTAATACCACTAAAGTATCCACTTAAAAATAGTTAAAATGGTCAACTTTATGCTGTGTATATTTTTACCACAATAAACAATCTAATCAGAGTACAGATAATTCCCTACTTTCATAATCACTGGGTACTGAGAGAGATAAGGGAGCCAAATTTCTCCCAGAAAAAAATCTGGGAGGATACAGGGGAGGCTGGCCCAGGCAAGATAGCTCTTGACATAAACAAGCAGTGTGCGCCCCTGCAGCACCACAGCCCCAGCCCCAAACAGCCCCGAGGCAGAAGCTGGCAAGCAGTGACAACATTTTGACTCTTATAATCATCAGCCAGAAGATCTGTGAAAGACAGACTTTCAAGAGAAAGGCGGTTTAGAACCATCTTATCAGGTATAATGCACAAAGTGCAGGCTGTGAGAAAACGCAATCTATGAAAGCTGTAAATCTCCTGTGGAAGTATAGGTTTTTATTTCCCAGGCTGGTTTAAGAATGGAAAAATAAACCCAGGTCAGTGAACAAATAGCTGGGCCAGCTCCTCATGGGTGTCAGACTTTGAACGGTATGATGTGATGAACCAAAACAAACAACACTCATGTGTGTACATGCTGCTTTATAAGTCAGGTGTTTTGTGTGCACATATTCTCGGAGTTTCTTATCCTCCAAAATGTCTGAAGCACACCAAACCAGTCTCAGATGAAGTTCAAAGAAATCTTTCCACAGCAGTCAGAATGAATACAGGAGAGAATCAGCACAGTCCTAAGAGGCCTGGGGTGGTGGGGACAGTAGGTTCAGGCAGCTCAAATCCTGGGGATTTGGTGAAGCAACTAGAACCTGGCACTACCAGCTCACTGGCTACAGCAGAGGCCACCAGCAAAGGACACTTTGGGATGGAAGCCACAATTCATTCTATTTCACTGGCCAAAGTGGTACTTGGCGAGTAAGAGAAAATAAAATTCAGAGTTGTTTTATTCTGCTATATATATTATGCTACATGTAGAGTACAACACAGTGAAAAGTCTCACTATAAATACCTTCTTTTTGCTGCTCTGCATCACACTGTCCGAGACATCTTAATGTCAGAACAGTACAAAGTAAGAAATTGTATTTCTCTGGTCAGAGAAAGGCCATGTGTGTTGAAGGGTACAGATTATACCACCCAAAACATGCCTCTTTGGCATCAGGATTATTTTGAGGAACAGCAGATGCAGGAGAAGCTTAGAAAACAGAGAAGTTATACTTTTTAAGGGACATTTGCATTTATTAGGGAAACCTCCATTTGTAAGAGTACTCCCCTCTCTGTACCAAGAAGAAAATGATGACTCGCAATCACAAGAAACTTTTAATAAGGGAGTTACTCATTTTTCTCACTGGGTATTTCTTATGTATACAGGAGATATACATGTTAATAAATTTGTTTGTTTTATTCTTGTTAAACAGGAGTCTCAGCCAGGAACTCAAAAGGATAGAGGGAAAATTATTTCCAACCCCCCTACAGTATTAAATATCCTAACCATTCAAAAACTATAATATTTAAAGACATTAGCAAAAACACTTAATCAAGGTCACATCGTCCTAAACTAAACTTCAACTTCAGAATAATCTGAATAGGTGGACTTAGAAAGACCAGCACACAATGGAAATGTTGAGGAAGAATGTAATGTAAGATCACAGACACCATAAATAACACAAAGACTAAACACAAGGGTACAATTTGATCATGTAAGCATTCCAGTACGTACAAGCTTATGTCACAAGCAGTAACTCAAAAGAAAAGAATTTCTCCAACAAACAAAGCAGTCCTTCAAGAAAAAGGTACAAAACCCTCAAAACTAATTTTCAAATTAACTCCTTTGTAAATATTAAGGTACATGTTAAGTTAAAAACTGTATTCTAGCCACCTGGTTGTACCTTTCTGACCTCCTCCTCCAGCAAGACTGAGGCGTTATGCGTGCGAACGTCAGCCCACCTTCATGCCGGCACGAATCCCAGAACCACAGACAACGCTCACAGCACACGGCTGAAGGACAGATGACAGAGTTACGTGAGACTCACTAAACCTCCAGTCAAAGAAAAGGAACTAAAAAATGGGGTTACAGTATGCCTGCAATACTTAAAAAGATACCATTTGTGAAGTGTATTGTCCTCTCGTTCTTTGCGGGATAAAATGAATTCACAGGTGACCAAAATTTGGCCACGTGCTGTGGGAACTAAAAAGCAGAGCAAAATTACCCTTCCCTGGAAAAAGCCACAGTTTGTTTTGAAACTTACATCCATATTCATCAAACCATTACAGAGTGTTTGCTGAGAAGTGGAGTAGTTGTCAGTTTGGCTGGAAATATGAAGTACTCTAAGGACCTACAGACAGAACTCACAAAGGCCTAATTCCTTAGCTTCCTCACAGAGGCGGTGAACAATAAAGTGATAAATTCCTCAGGTGAGAGATCATTTTTTTAAATAACAGATTCATGGATTTCCATAGAGACTGTAACTACTTTAACTTCCTGGAGACACTGTAATTGAAAAGGAACTTACGGCCTTATCAGGAAAAACACTGTTCAGAAACTATCTTGCTTTTTCTAAAGCTATCTGACTTCAGAGTTCATACAAAGGCTAGTAAGTGGTACTGCCAAATTGGCTGCGTGGGATGGAAGGTAGACGAGAAGAATCTGGACCTACCAAGCTTTGCCATAACCTTCTCTAAAGCAGAGAGACCAGAAATTATGTAAATGTCCACAACAGACCCCCGGGCTGGGGAAAAGAAAGAGGCAGTGGTGATCTCACTTTGCAGACGTCACCATTGTTACTATGTTTCCAACCAGCTTTGTCTGAGTGTTGGCTCACTTGCACTGTGACACTCACTCCGAGGCGTTCACAGGGCCAATTATTCCCACTTACACACTAGGGTTTAATCCAAGGGGCTAAGTAACTTGCCTAAAATTTGATAGGATCAGGCCTAGAAACTAGTTATTTGGATTCAAAGTTTCGTGTTTTCCCAACTAACCAACATCTAAATTTACTTGCAATTAAAAAAAGGACCTTCCTAAAATACAAATGAAACACATACAATATGCTTCTATTCTTTCATGGAAAAGAGTGTATTCTTCAGGCTTTGTTTTTCATGTTTGGTGTTATGCGCATACTATTCCTAAAACTACAAGGGGCAAACTATGGAGAGCCTTTACATGATAAAGTGATAGTTCAGTGCCAAGTTTTTTTTTTGGGGGGGGCGTTGTTTTTGTTTTGGTCTGTCGTTGGTTGACTGGTGTATTCCCAGGTCAAGAGAGCTGCATTATCATTTTGGTTGTGACTTATTTTGTTGCCTTAGACAACTTCTTTACTCTTCTTTCAGATTCTGAGGAAAGCTTCTTCTTCCAAATATAAGCTGTATTCATGAAACAAGATTCCTTGAGGTCTGAAGAGAGGCAACGTGGCATAAAAGAATCTGACAGCTAAGTGAGCTATCGACAACCTACTGAACGCTTACCATGTGCTAAACACCAAAACTGAAATAAGAACTCTATGTGACAAGTATGCCCTTCTGAAAGCTCACATCTTGAGGAGAAAAAAAAAAACACAAACTAGGAATGCAGAACACTGAATTCTTGAAACTTTGTTTTTAAAATGGCAATAGTGTACGTCTGGACAATAGTGGACAAAACAAATGACATGTGCTCACAAGAATAGTACTAGAACCTCAAAAAATGTTAAATACTGTTTCTTCAGATAATAGCAGTAATAGTCATTAGAAAAAAATAAAATACAGAAAACTATTAAGAAAAAAATAAAGAACCACTGTAATCCTATTACCCAGAAAAAACAGCTGTTAACATTATCATGAATTACCTTTGCGGACTTGTTTCTATGCCTCTCTGGGAGAATGACAGCAGTTCTCAAAGTGTGGTCCCCAGACTAACAGCACCGGAATCTGGAAACTTGTTAGAAAAGCACATCCCTGGGCCCAACCCAGACCTACTGAATAAGAAATTCTTCAGGTGGGACCCAGCAATCTGTATTTTAACAAGTCTTATTCCAGATGATGTGTGCCAATGTTTGAGAAGCGCTGACATACACTATATACACAGACACGTTCATACCTTCTGCCCCGGCCCCAAAATGGGACCAGGGTATATGAAGTGTTTAAAATTTAAAATCCATACTTGGCACCAAAGCTTATTATTTTGGGAATTACCAAAATATTGCCTAAATACTCTTATTAGATGCATGAATGTCTTCTGCATGGGTGAGGGACATCCCAAAATGCAACATAACAAATGCAATTAAACACTAGAGTCGGCCAGACTAAATCATCGATGGCTGAATAAACAAGTCCTTTAGCAACGTGAGGACGTAACAAAATCCATTTAAATCTGAGTAGTTACATAAGGTTCCTAGATCTTTTTTTAAAAAATAAGAAACATCTGTATTAGCTTCTCTGTCTTGCCCTTGAATCTATTTTGGGGTTACGTACAAACCTGCTTTTGCTTTCCGACATTCCAGCACCAGCAAACGGTTCCCTGACCCGCCAATCTGCACACATTGGGACAGTCACCCAGACAGCTCTGGCTTGTGCCACCTCTGCCCACGTCCCTACCCCGCCCCATCACAGACCACGACTACACAAACTCCAGAAAAGCAACACAAGCTCTGAAAGTCTGTACACAGGGCAGGGGCCCTGACTCATATGACAGAGTGAGGATGGAAGCAAGGAAGAAGTCTGTGGAACGCAAAGGGAAGAAAACTGGAGTAAGTAGAACCATCATTCCGTGCAGATTTTGCTTAATGCTGCCGAATTATTTCTCAAGGTCTGGAATACAGAGCTTTTGAAAATCTTTGCCAGCTCCAGGGATACCCCAGAGGAAAAAGTCAAACTTATTATTTGCTTCAGGTTATCCAAAAAGCTTAACTGTAAAAACAAAACAAAACAAAACAAAAATTCATGGCAAAATAAGAACATCCCAAATATATCACTGTTACTTTATAAAAAAGATAAGCTTTTGTGACCTTGAGCACTTTGTTGAACTTTTCTGGGCCTCAGTTTCCTCTTCTATGAAAGTGACATGATTGGAGAATAGGAACTTAAGAGTTGTCTAGTGATGGAAACAAAGAAAACCCAAGAAAGTGCAAGTATAATAAAATTTTACAGCATCTGTAAAGAATTTATTGGATAGCAATCTCTCGTCTCAACAACAAAGAAGAGTACATTCCAACTGCATTCTTCTTTCTTAGAAACTTCACAAGCAGAGCTAGATATGGTACAGCAGGCACAGGATGAAAGGAATCATGGAGAAACAATCACCATGCAGGCTGGAGCCAGAATGCCCGGGCTCAAATGCCAGTTTCATCACTTACTATCTGCATGACTTGGGCAAATAGCTTAATTCCACTGAACCTCGGTTTCCTCATTTAAGAAATAAGATTAATAGGGCTTGTGGGGATTAAATGATGATATAAAGCATATAAGTTTATATCTATATGTTTTAACTATTACTATTATCAATAATATTATTAGCAATATTGGATGTTCTACTCAAGAAGTAGAGGGTAAGATGTGGCTATAGCCTGGAGACATCATTATAATGTAAATGTGTACCAACCGCGTGACCTAGGGCCACCAAAAGGGCAGACAGTGGATTGAGTCAGTTAAGTAAGCATGCTAGTCTAAATCCTAACTGTAGCTTACTACAACAGTATTTTTCAAGGGAAAACATTCAACCCACAACTAGAGATCAAAGGCAAAGTAGCTCAAAGGAAAGCTTCAAGGCTACGGGTTAGAATAGGATCTGGGTTCAAATCTCAGCCCCTCTACTTCAGAGCTATGTGGCTTCCAACAAATTACTTAAGCTGAGATTTATGGCCCTCATCTCATAAAGTGATATACTTTCAACTACCCTACAAGATTGTCACAAACCTGGCACAAGAACAGCCATATAACAAGTGATCGATAAATGTTAGTAATAACGGTTAAGTCTTAAACGGGAGGTGACACCTCAAATACAAGCTCCACTTAAAGTACAATAAATCTTCAGGACAAAGAATTAACTAGATCATCCAACCGTTTTTCTGTCTTGAGGCAGGAAGCGGAGTGTGTGTAGAGCACTCGGCACCAGGAGGGTGACAGCGGCCTATTTTAGGGAGAGGTGGATGACCCTAAGGGTGGCCAGAGGTGCTGACCAGAACCAGGCCAAACCACACAATTCACAGGTTTGCTCAGAGGCTACCTCCTTGAAAACAAAACTGCATACAAAATATTTTTTGTCTTTAAGCTACAAAAATAGCTTTGTTTCTTCTGTCTTAAAGTTTTTCTTGTTTTGCTTTAATTGCAGGTTTCGTTTCTGTAGAAAGTAACTATTTTACTTGTATTAATAATAATAGCAATTTACTAATATCAGAAACCATATGCTAGGACCAAAATTAATGAAGCCATCACTTCCTATCACAAGTAACTAGGAAATCAATATAGAATATACCTTTTCTCATGAATGTGTTCCCCATCCATAATTTGGCTGCTCTTCTTACCATAAGGTGATGTGGCATAGCTAAGAGTTTCATTCATGGAAAGCCATTTCATTTGATGCTGCAATAAAACCTAATCTTTTACGGCTGTTTTTCCTGCAGCAGACTGATGTTGTACACAACTCAGGGAAAGCTAATGAGGACTGGCCACAAGGAGACCTGCTTTAAAAGAATGACAGAAAATTAAAAGAAAAACTGGAACTCTGATATTTAGACCTTAGCTCTGAAAATACAACCATGTTTATACTATATTTTATGTGAAAAAGATGAAGAATTCTAGTTTTGACTCAGAGCAGATACTTCCTAGAATTAGTCACAGAAAAAAAAAAATAGAAGAAATTTTATACTTTTCCTCCCAAGAGAATAATTCAATCAGGTTTTCCAACCTCATTTTTTACCCTTAGACATTTTATTTTATTAGTACGCCCTTTTAACTTGATGGCATGGATAATAAATGGTATCCTTCCTCCAGTTGGTGGAAAATGATTTTTTTTAAGAATTAGAACAGAAAATGCCTGCAGTTTTCCTGTGAATTAGATAACTATTCTCCTACAAAGCAGATTTTAAAGGAAATGATGATCAATGAGCTCAATAACTTCATGAATGATAAACCTCACCAACGGTCTGCCTAAAATTCTGCTTCAAATTCCAAAAACATCTTCAGTGTTGTTTATACTCTCATGTATCACATACGAGAACACAGCTGGATGAACCGTGATACAAACAAACGGGGAAGAGGCTCTGCGAAACTTTCCGATTTGGTCCATCTCCAGAAAGCAGCATAAATTACTCTATAAACCTTACTGAGAGGCAGGCAAACAAGTATCAATTACCAACTCTAAGAAGGGTATGTTTACACTGGTCCAACAAGGAGTGTATTAAAGGTAACACGCATAAGGTGGGTGTCCTATCAGGAGCAACTCTACAGTGGACACTACTAATCACAACTTAAAATTTTTTTTAAATTATTTATTTATTTATTTTTTTATAGAGAGAGGGGAAGGGAGGGAGACAGAGAGGGACAGAAACAGCAATGTATGGTTGCCTCTCACATGGCCCTCACTGGGGACCTGGCCCGCAACCCAGGCATGTGCCCTGACTGGGAATCGAACCGGGGACCCTTTGGTTCCCAGCCCGCGCTCAATCCACTGAGCTACGCCAGCCAGGGCTACAACTTAAATTTTTAATACCGAATCTTGATTCTACCCTTTTTAGTTCATATTAAATTTAAAAAACAAACAATAAAACAGTCTGGACAGCTTTACACTCTCTTGTTTTACTATTAAAAAGAGCAACAAGCCAGGCTGGTGTAGCTCAGTGGATTGAGCGCGGGCTGGGAACCAAGCAGTCCCAGTTCGATTCCCAGTCAGGGCACATGCCTGGGTTGCGGGCCGGGTCCCCAGTGAGGGCCATGTGAGAGGCAACCACACATTGCTGTTCTCTCCCTCTCTTTCTCCTTCCCCTCTCTCTAAAAATAAATAATTTTTTTAAAAAAAGAGCAACAAACTCTTGAAATAGAAAACATTATTGCTGGAACTTTTTTCACCATGTACCATTTCCTCACCCCACCCTCACTCTAGTTCTCATCAAGTAATCCAATCACAAAAGCCTATTAAATAACCAATGTTAATTTTTTAAAAAAATTAATACAGTTTAAATAAGCAAAAGAAAAAAATTAAAAGTTTGGACCAAGTAAAATACACACTCAGCCTAAAGTCTCCCGGATTCTTGGACTAAAGAAAATATTGAAATAAATGGAAGATAAAAAAGGAGAGAAATCAGAATGATCAAATCAGCAACTTAGATTTTAAAGTTTATTGATTGCCTACATGGGGGGAAAATACTGTGTACACGTCCAAAGGGAACAACTTTAGCAAATTATGTGTCTAGGTACTGGTGAAATATAAACTCCCCAACACAAAAGCAACAGTCCAAGTTTCCTTGATCCACTTTTACCTTAGACACGTTAAAAAAAATACCTTTCTTCCAATGGGAAACAACCCATTCAACCTGCTCGGCTCTTTCCCGACGAACAGCCCGGCACGGCGGCTTCAAAACCACATTTATCTCAGTCAGCTCCTGCAGTGCCTTTCATACCTAGCCTTTAGTCTGACTTTTATCTTATGACAATGCAGTGTAACTATGGAAACACAGGATTTAGAATTATAGTTTTCCCTGCTGCTTTTTATAACTCCATTCCATGTAAATTGTGTCATTTAGGGTCCCTTTTATTTTTTTACAGGTTGCAAGAAAACAAGCATTTAAGTGGAAAAGGATAAAAAGAAGAAAAATCATTCATTAAAATCCAGGGAGTATTTTCTTTGTGATTATAAAGAAGTCTATATTTTGGTCACTATTTCCTAATGGCCACAAGGCTCTGGCCTTCTTTAAATCCCCAAGTGACCCTGGCCCAGGCCTGCAGCACTCACTCACTGGCAAGTGCTCATGGGAGAAATCAGAGCCAGCTGCTTACCAGAGACAAGGGAGGCTGAACACAGGCCCATTCCTAATTTAGGAATTCGGAACTCTCCCTGCATGACAAGCTTCTGCAGCTAGAAAGTCAAAGTATTCTGGCAAGTAGCATTCTAATGTCATAAACACAGACTCCCCAATAATATCATAAAAAGACAACATCTAAAAATAATATTCTTGTGCCAAGTGTCATAAATATGGCCACTGTGCAATGTAGAATGTGACCCAATTTTGTGTGCATGCTTTTTTCTGTTTAAGCAATACCCAGATATAAATATATCTGTGTCATAGGGATTAGAATTTCTTACCTTGCGATCAGGTAGATTCTGGACAGCAGCACCTGAAGCAAGTTCCTTCACACCCTGAACTTCAGGTTTATCATTCTAAGAAACTTGACTTGTTGACCCAAAATAAATACTGAATAAATGAAATTTTATTTTTGGCTATTTTTATTATTTCCATCATTTACCTGGGGGCAATGGAGGGGCATAAAAAGGCCGAAATGTTAAGGGTGGTTCTCTCTCGGAGGTTGAACCACAGATTATTTTTATTTTCTTTTCTGTGCTTTTCTATGCTTTTCTATAGTTCTCAAATTTTCTACAATGAACATTTTAATGCCTAAGTAATCTTTTAAATTGGTCACTCTCTTGAATTAATGTCGCCATCAGATTAAAAAGAAACTTTTACTCTCTTCACACACACACAAAAATGGTTTCTGCTTAACCACTTCCTATCCTTGGCAGATAATTCCTGCTGAGGCCAGTCAATTTGAGGCCCACGGCATTGGGACGCAGATAAACCCAGGGTCCTCAGTGAGGGAAATGCAGTGCCCCTGACCTGGCTCAGCTCCAGCTCTGCTGGGGGAAGGGGTTACAGGGGGGCCTGGGCATACAGTTCTGCAGGCAGCTGGGTCCTCACTGCGGCCTGAGAAAAGCAATGCATCTGTATTCGTCTGTACTCACCAAATGATCAGAAGCTCTGGAGATGGACTTGTGCAGGGTGGTTTTTTTTAAGCACTCAAGTGATTTTAACATGTAGCTGGTGTTGAGAATTACTACTCTAGCAAGTCCATGAACGTCTAAGCACCGATCTCTCATATGGAGGGAATTTCAATGATCTCAAAATTCAAGGCTCATCCCCCAGTCTGTATGTAAGTGGGGTGGGGGAAAGGGGAGGAGAGGCAGAAGACTATTCTGGACAGTTTTATAAGACTACCTTCTAAACAAAAATTTTTATCTTCTTAGCTTTACACATGTGTGTAACAAAAACCTGGTTAATTGCAAAATTCAAAGGCTGATTTGTACTGTACTGATTAGTATACAGGAGGTTTTTAAAGAGATAAATTATTCATTTCCAACCCAATTCTTAAGATAAAATCTGATGGCTTTTTTGGTTTTAAAGAGACTATAAAACCACAACATCTCCTGCTCGTTAAACCTCACCTCTTTTCATGTTACACCGACTGCATAGTTATTTTAATGAAAACAGAAATTTCACCAGTGAGAATAGCACAGAAGACCCCAAACAACCAACTGAAACACCCACACAAATGAATAACAGTGATTTCATGTCAATAAAAAAATCGGTGTTACACTGACAGTGTTGGAACAGTTCATCAGCCATCAGGGGACAGGGCCGAGCCACCTGTTTATTGCCTGCTTCAGAAAAACTCACTGCCCCCCCTTTACTCTCACACTCACACTCTCCTGACACCAGACCTGTGGGTTTCCTCCACCACGCAATTCTGACACTAACTGCTCAGAGTCAGCACCAGGCCCCACAGGGCAAGGGCTCGGTCTCAGAAGACTGGCCTCCCCACCTCAGACACCAGTTGCAAGTCCAGGTTATCACCTGTGCTCCTGAACAACCAGTTAAAAGGCAGAAGGTTCCAAATTTCCTTCTTGAGTTCAATTATTTGCTGGAACAGCTACCAGAACTCAGAGAAACATTTACATTTGCCAGCTTACTATATAATAAAGAATACAATAAAGGACACAGATAAACAGCCAGATGGAGAGGTGCATAGGGTGAGGTCCAGAAGGGTCCCTGTGCAGAAGCTTCTGTCCCCATGAGGTTGGGGTGGGCCACCCTTCCCGCACAAAGATGAGTCTGTTCACCAACCCAGAAGTTCTCTGAACCCTGTACTTTGGGTTTTTAATGGAGACTTTATCACAGGTATGATTGACTACACAGTCTATTTCCAATCCCTCTCCCTTGCAGGACAATGGGGAGTGGGTCTGAAAGTTCCAAGTTTCTAATCACAGCTTGGTTGTTCTGGTGACCAGCCCCCTTCCTGGAGCCCACTAAGAGTCCCTTCACTAGAACAAAAGATGTCCCTACCACTCAGTTAGTTCCAAGATATTTAGGAGTTCTGTGTCAGTCATTACCACCTCTCAGGAAATTATAAAGGTTTTAGGGACTCTGTATGAGGAACTGGGGGCCAGGGGCTAAGACGCGCGTGTGTGTGTGCGCGCGTGCGCGCGAGTTTATCAATTCACATTTCCCTAAACTTTCAGCAAGGCAGTAACGTGTCTCTCTCTCTTTCTTCCCAAGGTCCCCCCTTGCCTCCCCACAAGGCTCACGTCTTTGAGAGGCTTAAATGTATGCACTGTTCCATGTTTCACCTTCCCAGGCAATGCTGCAAGAAGAAAAAGGAGGTAGAGGGAATTGTAGGTACTATGTGCAAGACTTAGGGTCAAGTGTTCTACACATACAGCATTAAGCAAAAGTATGATTATGGCTGTTTGTAGGAAAATAATACAATAGTTAATAATAATACGAGAATAAACATGTTTCATGTACTCACAACGGAAGACCTACTTTTGTCCCACCCTGCACTGTTTCGTTTAAGTATAGTAATCCAGCAATGTAGCTACTGTTCCCCTAGTTCAGAGATGAGGCTCAGGGAGGTTAACAAACATCTTGAAAGTCAGCAATGCAATAACCTCAATGGTCTGTATTCATAAGAAAAAAATTAATGAGTAATATCAACACATCAAATCCCAATAGCATTATAGAATTTCTGTGAAATCGATTTATGTGTTACATTTAAATGTTTGTGTTCCTTCAGGGAAAAATAAAATGGGCAGTGACAACTAGAAAGTTTGTTAGGGGAAAAGGAAAAGGGAGTCGGGATTCAATACTGGCCACCAACAATCCAAAGTAGAGAACAGAAATTGGAGTGTCTGGGAATACAGAGTTGTTATTGCTGGCTGGCCCTTAATCCAAGAGAAAACACACTTTCAATATGGATTACAATCCAAGGCAGCAGTGACCTTGGCAGTGACCTCTAATTGTTTTACTCCTTTATCCCCCATAGATGTTTCTTCTTGTAACTGATGAGTGCAGCTTGCAGGAACTTATCCATAGTCCTGAAGACACAGTTATTTCTGATTATGTTGTTATGGAAAAAGTAGTAACAGGTCTCTTCATATAGTTACGGGATGCAAAGGTGCCTTTTAAATGGAGAACTGGGGTAATTTATTCAGACTTGTGACAAGTGAAATTATAAAATTCTAGACATGAACATCAGCACCTCAAGTAATACTTTCATCTGACTGCTAGTTGTGCAATATAAGAATGGACAAGAATCTATACTGCTTTTAAACAGATTACATTCCAATTAGGAAGCACAGTGCCTAACACATAGTAGGTACTCAACAAAGACCTGTTGAATGAAGAAAGGAATGGTACTAAAACAAGCATACGAAAATGATAAATTAACATAAAATGTGATCAATGCTCTGGGAATTTGGAAGATGGAAAAATTGCTCCCAGCAAAAGTCATGAAGGTCTTCATGAAGACAGATTATATGTGGTCCTGAAAGATGAGGGAATTTGTCAGGTACCCTTTTCACCTAAAGAAACATAGGCATGTTATTATAGTAGCCTTGAAACACAGGCTTACGACTTGATCTAAAACAAACTTCATGCAAAAAAAAATAAGCATTAGCTTTTAAATATCCTTTCCCTCTGGAAATTTGGCAACTAAATCTCACAGAAATGTCAGAAACTAGTATCTCAGCTTTCTGAGCTGTAATGGATTCAATATGGTACTTTAAAAAACAATGTCTTTTTTTCCCCATCTTTCTGCCCCATGTAGGTTGTCCTTGAATCATTATCTTAGAACTGAAAGCTTTAGAATTTAACTCCTTTGGAGGTGACATTTTTACCCAGCAAAGAAAAGACAGTGTTTTTATAATGTGGGATATACTCAGTTAATTTTTATTTACTCATTCTATAAAACCAGTTTAATTTAGTCAACCAATCTCATGAAATTTTATTGTCTTGCATGTCAAAAACCCATGATGATAAGGACAAGAGTTGTTTAATACATATGCAATTGTTATGCAAGCAAGTTGGCACAAATTCCTTCTTTTACATCTCTATTATTTGTTCCAAAAGAACAATGCAAAGAGAAACAAATTCCAATCTTGGAAAAACTCTAAGGTGCTCTAGGATGCTTTCCCCATCCTCTCCCCTGCCCCCCTCTAGTGCATCTGCTACATATTAACAGCACTAAAGCAACAGAAGACATCTATAAACAACATTTCCTGCAAGGAAGACATAGACATTCTGGTGTGTATCTTAGTACCAGATGTTTTAGTACATCTAAAATCCAATATTCAGCAAAGCAGTGATGATGTTCTTCACTGTAACATAACAAAAAATGTTATACTTGATTTGTTTTTATTTATAATAGCTCCTCAAGGCCATGCTAGCTCAAGCTCATTATTTAATTGTCTTGCTATCACTGAACACAATCTTCTTCACAGTCTGAAAGTCTAACCATTTGAAATGGAAATGAAGTCTCACTAAGGCTGTACTGGAATGCTACATATACTCACAGGATAAGAGAATTCTAGCAATTATCAAGTCCATTCTCATTTCACATAGATGTAACTTGCCCAAATCAGCATGACTAGTCCAGGGCACATAGGACCAAAACCCAGGTTTCTGGATTGCCAATTGTAACAGACACATACACAATGACTCTTTTGCAGCTGGAGCTTCCTGATGAGGATACAATGATTTCTACTAAACAAAGAGGTCCTGACTAAAACACAGACCTTGAGTTTCTCCATGGTGGATAGACAAAAAAAAAAAAAAAAAAAAATTGGGTGATTCATGGACACTTTTTCTCCCCTAAACTTTTAAATGTTTTGTTACAGTTTTGTGTTTGTTTCAAAGAGGGGTTTTTAAGCTTGGGTGAATTATCCCCAGCAGGTTTGGCTTAGTTGCGTGGAGCGTTGTCATGTACATCAAAAGACTGCAGATTAGATTCCTGGTAAGGGCACATGCCTGGACTGCAGGTTCGATCCTGGGTCGGGGTGCCTATGAGAAGGCAACCAATTAATGTTTCTCGATATTTTTCTTTCTTTCACCCCCTCTTCCTCTCTCTCTAAAAGCAATCAAAAAATGTCCTTGGGTGAGAACTGAAAAAAAAACTGGGGCAAATTATCTGGTGGGTTGGCATGATATCTGTATTCATGGTGAGAATTGCTGTTCATGAAGTAATTATGACATTTATTGCTCACTTCTACAGTAGGCATTTTCCTAGACTACCTGCTGTTTGCCTGTGGTAGGAACAGCAGTAACCACGGTGGTAATAATTAGTAAGTGTAATAACAACAAAAGCCAACATGACTGAACTTACTGTGCCCAGCACTGTTCCACTCCTGGGAGAGTGGAAGTACTTGGGGATTCAACTGGGATGTCCATGGTGTAGACCCTGAGAAAGAAGACACTACCCTGGCTGTTGTGGCTCAGTGGATTGAGCGCTGGCCTGTGTACTAAAGCTTCGCCGGTTCAATTCCCAGTCAGGGCACATGCCTGAGTTGCAGGCCAGGTCTCTAGTAGGGGGCACTTGAGAGGCAACCACACATTGATGTTTCTCTCCCTTTCTCCCTTCCCTTCCCCTCTCTAAAAATAAATAAATAAAATCTTAAAAAAAAAAAAAAAGAAGAAGAAAAAGATACCTACTAAGAAGTGCTACCTCATCCCGGAGCCTCCAAACAGCCATGTGGCGCTGCTATAACAAATGAGTTGTTTGCACTTCATAAGGTTTCCTTCTTCATCGCACCCCAAATTGGGAGTTCCTGTTGGTGTTGAATTGACCCCAACAACCTCCAGTTGTCAATGGATATTTGATCAACCACGGAGATCAGTTAACTTGTTACAGAAAGAGTAGGGAGCACCAGTTAATGACACAAACTGGGTAAATGGAGAACAGTTAAGAAAACTTCCAGGGCATTAGGCTGATGTTTATCACTTTCCTTCATCCACCCTCAACACAAGAAAAGAACTGCAAGCTACGAATATATGCTTTTCTAATCATCACATATTTAATACTTCCCTCACTACCCAGCATCACAGGCTATAATTACATTAGTATACTTACAGAGTAGTATAAGGTGATCAATCCAGCTTTAATTTGTAAGTAAAGTAAGTACACCGTTCAGAGTTCACAGGTGAGCCTTACTGCCTTTAACACTGTCATCTTCTGAGAAATCACCTGGCAATTTATGATTCAAGAGTTTTGTGACTGTACCTTTCTTTTAAAACCTCATGGCATTTTCTAGGAGGAATTTCAGCTGAACCATATACACTGGAGTCCTTCAGACGCAGACCTACGACAGTGGAACTTATCTGTGCCTTTCTGGCATCGGTACGCCCCATATCTATTTTCATTCAATTAAACAACAAACATATATGCTAGAACACAAACTACAACCCCTCTACATCTTCTGGATATCCAGCCGCACTGATAAACCAAGGAGAGAGTAACCTTTTGTGACAGCTTGTCAAGACCGCACAAAAGATATCCATCTCCAGTTGCACACACACACATAAACCAAGGCCATGGGCAAAGAGGCCACCACCTGTGGGCCCACTCCTCCCAAACCACACAGGCACTGGAAGACAGCAGAACCCCAGGGATGTAAAAATATACAACAAATTCCAGCTCAATTTCCCTTCTAAAATCTAAAGAAAACCTAACTTATTCATAAAATACATATCCCATGATTTCTGCATCTGACTTGTTTCACACTCCCTTTTCTTCTCAATCAAAAGAAATGAAAGATTTAAGTAAGGGCCAGGGAAAGAAGGGAACTATCATTATTAGCAAATAATATGACAGTCTATAAAGAAAGTCCAACATAATCTGCAAAGACTTATGAGAATTAATGAGAATTTAGCAATGTTACTGCCTATAAAATTCAGTATATATTTAATACTTTAGTTAACAGTATCATTCTAAGCTACAACAAAAAGCTCAGAAATGCAATTTAAAATGACCATTTGTGATACATTCTGACAACTGAATACTACACAGCACTAAGAATGACAAACCACAACTAAGTGATCACAAAGATGACACCGAGCAAAAGAAGACAGATACAGCAGAACAAACACTATGATTCATTTACATAAAGTACAAAAACAGGCCAAACTGACCCATGCTTTTGAAGTCCAGACAGTGGCAGCCCTCAGGGCACAGCAGGAAGGGGAAAGAACAGGAGGGGCAGGGCGGGCTGCGAGGGGACTGCTAATGTCCTGGTTTTTTACCTGGGTGCTGGTGCTCAGTTTTAAAATTCAGCATGCTACACATTTATAGCTACAGGAAAATGGATATATCATATTATGCCAATAAAAAGGTTTTTTTTTTAAAAATATACCACTTAGCCCTGGCTGGTGTAGCTCAGTGGATTGAGCGCGGGCTGGGAACCAAAGGGTCGCCGGTTCGATTCCCAGTCAGGGCACATGCTTGGGTTGCAGGCCAGGTCCCCAGTGGGGGCCATGTGAGAGGGCCATTGATGTTTCTCTCCCTCTCTTCCCCTCTGTCTAAAAAGAAATAAAATCTTTTAAAAATAAATAAATAAATAAAGAAACCACTTAAAATAGCAAAAAATAAATAAATGTAAGTACTTACGCCTAGGTACACATCTAACAAAAGATACGTTTTAAGGAGATATAGCATACTCTCTGCTTAGAAAATTCAATACTGTAAAGGTGTTAATCCTACATGGAGGGATACATCCATTGCAATCCCAACATAGTTTCTTAGTGAAAATCTGTAAGAAGGGCCAAGCCACCCCTGAAGCAGAACAAACTGGTCCTGAAGTTATCAGTGAAGCAGAGGATGCGGTATGCCTCAGGGACAGAGAAACAGAACGCAAACAGAATCCAGAGCTGAGAAAACGATCCTCGGTTATCTGGAAACTTTATATGACAGAACTAGTGTCCCGGATAGTGAGACGCTGGACTGACTGTTCAATAAGCAATGCTGGGGCGGTTGGACAGCTACATGGAGGGAAAATGAATCCCTACTTTATGCTATATTCTTAAAAATCTATTTCAAGGATTTAAATGTGAAATGCAAAACATTAAAATTTGTGCAAGAAAATACAAAATAGTACTTTTATGACCTTCAGGTAGTACTTTTCAAGGAAGATATATAAGACATTATCCTTAAAGGGTAGATTTGAGTATTTTTAAAAATCACATCTCTGATAATCAAAAGAAATTAAAAACAATTAAAAAAGACTACAAACTGAGAAAAGATATTTACATATGAACAAAGAGTAACATGTATAGTATGTGAATAATCCTACAAATCAATTAGAGAAAGGCAAAAAAATGAACAGCCACTTTATAAAAGAAAGCAAAGTAATAGCCAACAAATATCAATGCATGAAAAGATGTTGAATCTTATTAGTTATAAGAGAAATGCAAATTAAAACCATAATGAGATAGCATGTCACATGCTCCAAACTGATAAAAATTTTAAAGACTTATAATACTAGGTATTATCATTATAAGCAGCATCATTATCATATACTATCTATACCATATATAAGAGGTCTGTCCAGAATATATCCAGTCATAGAATATTAAAAATAGAGACATTTATTGAAGAATACAAGATACAAGAAACCTTGTACACAGGACAATGATGCCTCAGTCCCCTTCAGAGTAGGCACCTTGGGATCTCACACAGTTCTCCCAATCGCCATCAGCTTCTCCATTGTATTTTTCATGAGTCTCATCAACTGTGTGAAATCTCTTCCCTTGCAAAGGTGATTTTAGTTTAAGGAAAAGCCAGAAGTTGCAGGGCACCAAATCTGGGCTGTAGTGGGGCTGAGTCACCTGGGTGATTTGATGCTTCGCCAAAAAACTCTGCACAAGAGGTGATGTATGAGCAGGCATATTGTCATGATGAAGCTGCCAATCACTAGTTACCCATAGCTGCGTCCTTCTGAGTCATCTAAATAGTTTCTGTGAAGGAATGTTCAAGCTTCGTGCAAAATTTGATGCAGATTTGTTGCTCTATTTGCTCAGCCATTCTGGATACAACAACCACACAGTTCACATGCTCACTCAATGGCATCTACCACCCCCACTGACTAGTACAGTGAAGTCATCACTGTTCACACATGCACATTCCAGTCCACTCTCTTTGGCTTCCAGGTTACATCGATATTGCACAAACCATCCTTGTTATATTAACAATGGCTGCACTTTTTCTGGACCCATGTATACTCGTGTATATACATATATATGTGTTTGTGTATAGTAAATTTCAATGTGCACATATCCTACAATCCAGTAATCCCAATGTGCACAGGAGCATTGTTCACAGAAGCCCAAACCCGAAAACTACCCAAATATCCATCAACAACAAAAGGATAAATTGCAGTATATTCATGCAGTGGAATACCACACAGCAGCATAAGTGAATAAAGTACAGCTACACGCATCAACATGGATTAATCGCAAAAACAGGGTTGATTGTGGAGGTAGATGCACAACTATGAATATTTACCAAAGCTCACCAAGCTGTACACTTAAATGGGTACTTATTATTATGTATAAATTATTGGTCAATAAAGCTATCCCCCTCAAAACTGAGCAACCGAAGTGGGGGGAGGAGGGCAAAGAGTATTTTTCCATTTACAAAAAGATAAAAACCAGGAAAACATAAAATTAAATGTATTTAAATTATAGAGAAAATTAAGTGAAAGAAATATACAAAATTCAGAATAGTAATTTCCTTTCAGGGGCAATAAAAAGGAAGGGAATTGAGAAAGTCATATAAGGGACTTCAAAAGTACAAACCGGGCAGTGATTGATATAAGATACTTACTTTTAACTGTTAAAGCAAATATATAAATAATATACTCCTTTATTATATATGCAATGTTTCAATTTTTTAAAATAAAGAAAATTTAAATAGTTTTATTTTTAGAGAGATAAACAGAAAAAACATTTATTTGAGCAAAAAATTATTAAGACTAGCTACTTTGTTTTACTTTCAGTTTCCTCCTTAAATTCAAAATTTCCAAACTTTGATTGACTGTTAAATATTCTAGATTTGGTTATATTTGTAGAAAACATACCCTTAAGTATAAAGGGTTAAAGGACTATGATGTACACAACCTACCCTAAACAGTTGAAAAAGGACATTATATACACACATATATACCGTATTTTTCAGACTATAAGATGCACTTTTCTCCCCCAAATTTGGGAGGAAATGGGAGTGTGTCTTATAGTCCAAATGTTCTGTTTACATTTACATCGGTGTTATTATGCTATTAAATATTTTACCACATTTTTTTGCTTCAAAATTCTTTTTCCTATTTTCCTCCTCTAAAACCTAGGTGCGGCTTATGGCCCGAAAAACACGGTAATCATAAAATGATAATGATAAAGCAAAGGCAGCAGAGGTTTAAAATGTGGAAGTTTGCTATGCGTGCAACTTGACATGTTTTCCCAAATTCAAAAAAAAATTTAAACTGCTGTCCAATAAAAACTTAGCATAAGGAACATCATGTTACATTGAGAACACACTTTAATGCCTATTCTAACCATTCTAATGGAAATGAATCACATAACTGAGGTAGCTGCTTTCTCCCACTGGCCTCAGACCAAAGGTGCTGGAACGACCGGACTGAAGCATCTGAGCAGGCTGACTTCACTGTTTGAGTGTCAGGGCTACAATTAATTTCCATCAAGTACCAAAGTGGTTTTGTATGGCACCAAGAGCAGTGGCACTTTGGGAGTGGTCACTGTAGATTCACAAATTTCTGTTTAAAAAGAGTATCCTTGCCCAGCTGGTGTAGCTCAGTGAATTGAGTGCAAGCTGGGAACCAGAGGGTCCCGGTTTGATTCCCAGTCGGGACACATGCCTGGGTTGCGGGCCAGGTCCCTAATGAGGGCCACGTGAGAGGCAACCATACATTGCTCTTTCTCCCTCCCTTCTCCTCTCTCTAAAAATAAATAAAATAAAATCTTAAAAAAAAAAGGACTTTAAAAAGAGTATCCTTTTCTTTGGGGAGGACATACAAAGAGCCAAATGTCTCCCAACATCCAAATACAATGACAGAAATCAACTCACTCTGTCAGCACTATAGAGTTTCAAAAATAAAGTAAGTCATGCTGCATAAACATTGAAGGAAATGGTCTTGTTCCAAAACCTGACACATATTCTGTCACAGATCATCTTTTACAATATAGCAGGGTTGTGCAAAAGAAGGAGACTCAGAGCTCTTTGAAAACAAAATCCACACTCTACCAGATAGATACTTCCCAACTAAACAGCCTCTTGCTTTACAATATCATATTCAATAAGAACACACAAGGCAAACGAACAACATAACAAGGAGAAACAAGGCCAGCTGAGATGCAGTGTACGCCGCTTCAAAGGAGAAGCTGAAAGCTCACCCACCACTATACATCGTGGCTCACTGGAAATTTACATTAGCCTCCTGTGGGTCCAAAAAAGCACTTTGCATAAAAAAAATTTATTGTGCCCTGGTTTGCTGTAAGTATAAATCTTTTAGGGACAAGTCACCAGAGGGTACCATAGCTCACTGATAAGTTAATTACTGGTGAGGCAAAGCATGTGACCAACGGCTTTGGGGAAGGCTCCGCTTAACATTTATTATAGTAACCACAAAGGCCTTCACGCTATGAATTAAAGCCACCCACAACATTTTAGTTCTGGCTACTGAGCAATTAGAGAAATAAGAGACAGCTGCTGATATATTTTCACCACTTTAGTATAAACAACTGTGACAGTCTGGAGACCTTGGCTACATAAGGGGTCTCTAAATGTATTTTGCTGTTAGTGCAGGTCTCATAAGGAGAGGAAAACAGTTAGGATAGAAAAAGAAAAACATGCTTCTAAACACAACCATAAAATATACCTGACACCAGTGTTCTTCCTTTTCTAGAGTTATGAAACCCTTTGAAATGCTGATTAAAGATATGAACTCTCACCCTTGGAAACAGCACATGCATCCACAAGCACACCCTTTTACTTTTAATTTCAGGGGCTCACTGACCCCAATTCAAAATGACCTGTACTACACAGATAATCATAATACCACATACAAGTTTAAAAAAATAAAACGTGGCATCTCAAGCTATTATGTCCAAAGAATGACAAATTAAGAGGTAAGGCTAAAACTAAACACAGTAAAGAGATGACATATATTACTGGTGGACTTCAAATGTAATAATTATAATGATTTTTATATTAATAAAATTCACTGATTAACTAACATGATACACTCCTACAAAATAGAGCTCCCTTCTTCCTAAAAAAAGACCTGCACTACGACAATTCTTAATTACAACCAATTTACTGGGCACTCACAATGCAAGTGTTCTGTTGAAGACAAAAGCTATTGACCCAAATAGTTTTCCTACCATATAGTGTGTAGCATACTGCTCTAATTGTTTAACTTAATCCTTGTTCTTTTGTAAATCTTTGTTCAAATGTAAATTACATCTGGCAGATTCCCAGAGTGTGGGGTATCTGATCTTTTCTGTTGATCAGTGTAAATGCAGAATTACAAATCTCTACTTCCTAACAAATGAGGAGAAGAAGAGCCAAGAGCAATCTCTTTCAATTCTAACAAACCAGAGGGGACCTGAACAAATATGAGTGTAAACTTGATTTTTGGCTAGAGAACAGAAGATTAAAATATAACAACTCAAATACATCTGATGGTATAAAAGTTTATTAATGGATTACAAAATAAAGCACTGTCATTATGTAATTTATTGGTCAAATTTACCTTCTTAAACTCTTTAAGGACCAAAAGATAGTAGAGCGTGTACACAAACACATTCCTGTCTTATACCCTACTGTCTGGATGAATACCCCATGGAATTTTAACAAAAGCATTATTTATTCAACAGTTGCGCATCTTACAAAATTACAAAGCAATAACAATCTCTCAATCTTAGGAATTTATCCTTATTTGTCTAATAATCCTCAAAGACACTGAATCATGCCTAAACAAATCCTAATGAAACATTAAAAAAATACTCAAATATTAAAAAACATCCCTTAACCACCCATCTAGAAAAACCTTTACTGAAGCGCTTTAAATTTTTTTCTTAATTTTAAATTTCCGTTAAAAATTTCTTAAAATACAATACTGTTGGCTGTGAATGGAGATCCTGAGGAAAAAAAGATACCTACTAAAAAGGGCTCCCATGGCGAACTTGACTCAAGTTTAAAAAGCAGAGACTACCAGCCATTTCTACACAGGGACCACTCACGCAACCTGCACTACAAGGAGAAGCCTGAGCTGACTACCTACCTCTGCACTCAACTACCTGCCTGCACTGTTTCTGCCCTGTGTGAACCAGCCCTTGTAAAGTTCCTGGAATCCTATTACAACCAATAGGACTGAAGCTTTCCCCACCCAATCAGAGCTGTGTAGCTCTACCCGCCACCCACCCCCCACCACCTTCTTCACCAACCAGTAAGAATGCTTCATTCTGAGCAATTAGGACAGTGCCTTTTGGACCAAACAACAAGGATCTGGAGTCCTCATTTGCATGAGGACAAATCAATCAGCGAAGGGCAAGGACTTCTGTCCATACAAGTCAGCTCTTGTCTGGCTCTGAGAGCACACTTTCTCTTACCACCAAAGACTCTGCCTCCCTGGCTGGAGATGAAACACCTAAGACATCTCACCAGAGCAGAGCAGAACTGCCTAGCTGGAAAGTGGCTGGCCCCTAGGCCACGTCATCCCAGAGCCTCCTAGAAGCAGTGCTGTTTTCACAGCCATGCTGTATCACAGTTGAGCTGTTTACAATGAATAAAGTTTCCTTATTCACTGTACTCCATATTGGGAATTCCTATTGGTGTTCAACAACCTTTGGCTGACAATGACTAAATATGTGGGCCACCACAAAACACTCTGAAGGAGCCACACTCTGCCAGCCATAAACTATTCATGTCTGCTCTAATGCAATTCATCCCATACTTCATTTTTTAAAATAACAGCTTTATCGAGATATAATCCACATACCATGCAATACGCCCATTTGAAGTATACAATCAATGATTTTTAGTATATTCACAGAGTTGTAAGGTCATCACCACAATTAACTGCAGAACACTCTCAACACTCCAGGGAAAAAACTCATACCCATTTTCAGTCACTCCTCATTTTCCCCCCAATCCCCAAGGCACAGTAACCATCAATCTACTGTCCATCTCTATGAATTGGCTTGTTCTGGACATTTCGTATAAATGGAATCAACATGTGGTCCCAAATGACTAGCTTCTTTCACTTAGCATAAGGTTTTAAAAGTTCGTCCATGCTGTGCCTCTGACCAGCATCCAATGGGTCCATTACGAAGAAGGTCAGCATGTGCACACCCTTTCAAAGACTGTCATCCGCGCAGTTATAAGTGCCACTTTAACTCGTCCTCTTTTTCCAAATTAATTAGCAAAGTGTTATCCATTATCTACTTCTTGCCTAATGCTGTAAGATCAGCCAAGATGGAAACACAAAATCTAGGACAGGATCTCAATATGGAAGAAATGTACAATCTAATTAAGGATGCAAGGTATGTCTAAATGAAATAGTTAGTGAAGGCAGTGTTAGGGTTATCACAATATCTAAAGACATTCTATATAAGGAGTACCTAACAGTCAAATAAGAGGGTTTTTTCCTTCCCGTTCACAGTGTCCTAAGCTTACCATCACAGTGGCTTCGCACGCTTTTCAAAAAGCTTTAAAAGAACACTCTGAGGTCTTGGGCCAGTCTTCCTCCAGGAAACATTCAAAGAAAACATTTTCAATAGAGAAATGTCTCTGAAAGCTGTCACCAAACCCTGCTACTGAAGTAGTCTTCTGTCTGATAACCTGACACCGAAATAGAAAACTCTACATATAATAGACACTGCCTCTACAAGCTGGCAACCTTTCATCTAATTACAATTATACCTTGCACACAATGAGGATTTAACCAAAGAATAATCACTAACCACTGTAATCAATTGTAATTTGTCTTCAGTGACATAATTTTATCTACTATCTCCAGATGATCAATCTAAATTTCTCAAAAGATGCTGAAGTGGCTTGCAAAACTCTTCCCTGAAAAATGTCATCTCTCTGGCCCTTTGCAATTTCTCTTTAAGTACGCACATAGGATGTTCTGTATAACACACATCATGTTACACATCATGAAAACTAGATACAGTGGACTTCTTGGTATCTGAAATTAAGTAACATGTCTATAAATATCTCAATACATAGTTTGTTGTTCATAACATTGGTTCTCAAGCTATAAATAGTAAGACTATTCTCTAAAGTGTAGGGCAGCTGTCATCTGAATTTTCAGAGGAAAAGTCTACAACAATTGGGTGTTCTAATAGCACTTCACTTTTCCCCATCAACTGTCCTTATACTTCAAATTGGAAAATTCTGTTCAATTCCTTCATCTTCACCTTGAATGTATACTGTGATCTTTTCAATTAATTCCTGATATATGACTTACACTTTCATTTCATTTACTCCATCTAATCCACTGTCATTGTTTTATTCATAGAAACACTAAATTGATTTTCACCCACTATTTTCTTGTATGTATAAAAACCCAGTTATAAAATTATTTGGACAATGTTAACATTTTTGTGTCATTTATTTCTAAATAAAAACTATTATGTTGGTAAGCTATATATACAAGTCCCCATTTAAGGAGCCACATACATCTGATTATTCATTCCTTGTTTGCTATGTGGCTTCCTGCCAGGTACACAATAACAAGCTTGCCTGAAGCTTTGCAGGAGCTTCTAGAGACAGTCTTACTTGTTTACACAGCCTGCATGGAAAACTCAGCTATACCCACACAAAATCACGTATTTTATGTAGATTTGCATTTTTAGTTGAGCTACATCATGTCTGGAAGCTGCAATGTAAAAAGAACTTTATAAAACAGTCAGTTGCCACTAATAAAATTCTTGGAATACCAGATGTTTCTCTGTATGAACACATCCGAATTAAGAGTTGGACAGCAGTAGAGGAAAGAATGTGTTATTCTTAGAAAAATAAACTAGCTGGAAATAGGCAGTCACTGTAAATAACCCTAAAACAAGATGATCTCAACACCTTTGTTATCAGTAGCTTTCTCCCCAACAAGGAGAGATCTGTCCTGCCTGAAGTAGGGAGCAATCCTCTTCAGGAAAGATAGAGAGCATTTCTAATTATATTTATTAAACCTCCACATTAACCCAAAAGTCAAAATGAAAATCAGGGGCATCTAATAGTAGATTTGCTTATGGGAAAGGCTTGCAGTTCCCATCAATCAGTATGCCGTCCCAAGAGGATGCAATCAAAGTCTAGGAAAAGTTGCATTTTGCATTCATTTTGAATGGCATTTCTGATTTCCTAATCACTAGAGAAACTTTTTAGGAGTTAAAAGTTGCCAACATGGTATAATCATAAGAACATGAGTCAATGGGAAATTAAAAATAAAAAATTCTTTAAGAGTAGGGAACCATGAAAAATTACTTTGGATTTTGCTTTGACTGCTAACACTAATGGATCAACCTCTAGACACCAAAGTTTGCCGAACTTAACGAACAAATAATAACTGAAAATAACAGGGCTAAACTTCAAAACCAAGTTATCTTTGTTAAGCGAACTCTCCCCACAAATAAATACTTCTTTCTATATCCTGAATATGCATTTATGAGTGTGGTCGGGCTGGCCAACATATCAGTGACTACTGTAGACTCACAATCTTCAACACTATTGTGTGAGTGTATAGTCTTGTATCAGCTATTGCTGGGGAGAGGTTACAGGGCACCCTCTTCCTCTCCACAGGGGCTATAAGAGAATAGCATCTCTTGGAGAGATGTGAGATTTTTAAGTTGATCCAATGGGGCCACTGTTTTAAATGTTTGAAAACACTTTTTATGTCATTCCTCTACAGAGGAATGTTATTCCTGGAAGGATAAAGGTAAAGTACCTGACTGGTGTGGCTCAGTTGGTTGGGCATCATACCTCAAAGCAAGAGGTCGCTGGGGTGATTCCTGGTCAGGGCACGTGCCTAGGCTGTAGCTTTAGTCCTTGGTTGGGGCATGTACAAGAGGCAACTGATCGATGTTTCTCACATCAATGTTTCTCTCTCATTCTTTCTCACTACCTTCCCCTCTCTCTAAAAATAAACGAAATCCTTTTTTTTACAAAAAGAATAAGGATAAGTAAAGAATCATGATGGAATTGTGGTGTCCATCATACTGTAGCACACGAAAAACCGCAAAGCAGAAGGGAACGGAGCTAGGAAGGAACGCTGATGCCCTTCTCCACTTAAGGAGTGAATTCCGAGCACTACACACCACCAATTCCTTCACTACGCCTTCAGTGTCCGTCTGCTCTTCAGTGCCCACCTGCTCACGAGGCACCTTCGAAGCTTCGAAGTAAAAGAAACTAAGCCCTTTCAAGAAGCTTACCATATAATTATTTTTAAAAATTATTTTAAAACCAAATGAACAAGTTCATGACAACATGGTCAAAACTATCTATGTAAGTTTAAGGGGGTTTGAAGTTAAGACAAGTGTCAAAGAAAGATACTTAGAGGATGATGCATTTTTTAAAAAATTGATTTGTGGTGGGGACGGCGAGAGAGAGAGAAAGAAACATATATTTGCTGTTCCACTTATTTATGCATTCATCGGTTGCTTCTTGCATGCGCCTTGACCAGAGATTGAACCAGCAACCTTGGCAAATCAGGATGATGCTCTAACCAACTGAGCTATCCAGCCAGGGCTGAGGAGGATGTTTGAATCATCTAAAAGGAATTAATGAAGGTAAGTTTGTGGAGAGGAGGCTAAAAGAGCATTTCAGGCTGAAGAAACTAAGGAAGTGATAACTTGGGTGCACAACTTAATTTGACCTGGGCATGGCAAGAAGGCAGACTTTGCTGGAGGGAGGCGTAAGGGGCTAATGAGAAGATGGGATTATAAAGGTGGGAGGCAACAACTGATGTGGGGCTAATAACACAAGTTATTAAGATATGAGCTACACCAAGCTCCAGCAGGCATGCCAGGGACCTGAAACCACCACATAACTGGCCCAAGAAGCACCAACCATATTTTAAGTCTTTTATATCAGGGGTCCCCAACTCCCTGGTCATGGACCAGAACCAGTCCGTGGCCTGTTAGGAACTGGGTAGCACAGCAGGAGATGAGCAGCAGGCAAGTGAGTGAAGCTTCATCTGTATTTACAGCTGCTCCCCACGGCTCACATGACCTCCTGAGCTCTGCTTCCTGTCAGATCAGTGGTGGCAGCATTGACTCTCATAGGAGTGTGAACTGCGCATGTGAGGGATCTAGGCTGTGCATTCCTTATGAGAATCTACCTGAGGTGGAGCTGAGGCAGTGATGCTAGCACTGGGGAGTGGCTGCAAATACAGATTATCATTAGCAGAGAGGCTTGAATGCACAGAGACCATAATAAACCAATTGCCTGCAGACCCATATGAAAACCCTATCAGTGGGCAGCAAATGACAATTAAGCTGCATCTGATGGCAGGCTTTATAGTGGCAAGTGAGTTGATGTACTTCAATTGTACAGGTGCATCTGGTGGCAGGCTTTAAGTCAGAATCTGACACTTATTTTAGTCTGTTCATGGCCCACCCATTATTTTATTTACTACTTTCATCTGTGCTTATTTCCCCACACTGCACACTTGTCTCACTCACAGGTTTGGTAAGCCCACATGCTCACCCTAGCCAAAATGAGTAAAAAACAAATGTCACTGGAAGCTTCTTTGAAAAAGGGGAAAGATCCAATGATGATACAGTAGAAACTCTAAGACTGCCAACAAAAAGAAAGCCGTGCTTATAAGAAAATGCCAAGAGTTCTACTTAAATTATGGGCTCATTGCAACAGGTGATTCACATTCGCCAAGCCCACTTTGTATAATATGTGGTGACAAGCT